>JAJEJO010052730.1:119002-308839 GCA_020662805.1 Glaucomys volans | reverse complement strand
ATACCAGGCCTTCCTGGAAATGGGCTCAAGTAGGCTATAGACTGGTGTTTCAAACCATGGAGGTGCCCCTTTATTGTCACAGGCAATGTGTTCCAAGTGTACAGTGATTTTTTAAATTTACTGTGCATATTTATTCACACACATAGCATGATTTTGTCAAATTCATTCCACATTTCCTCCTCTTTCCCATTCTTCCCCTCTCCCCTCAATCTCCATCTACTTCACTGGTCTTCCCTCCATCTTTCTAGTAGCTGACTCTACCCCTTTTTTCCCCCTTATTTTGCTCTAGCTTCCATAGGAGAAAAAACATTCAACCCTTGATATTCTGAGTTTGGTTTATTTAATTTCTTAGCATGATGTCCTCCAGTTCCATCCATTTACAGGCAAATGCCATGATGTCATTCTTCTTTATAGCTGAGTAAAGTTCCATTGTGTCTATATGCCACATTTTCTTAATTCAGTCATTTACTGACAGGCACCTGGGCTGGTTCCATAACTTAGCCAAGGTGAGTTTGTACAACCATTTTGCAAGTGAGCATCCTGTGTAGATTGTGGCACTACTCACGCGTGTAGAGGTGCTTTATACCATGAATATAAAGGATGCAGAGTAGGTTCCAGTCCTTCCTGGCTGGCTTGGGGAGCAGGCTGGAGAACTTGGGGACCTCCTCCAGGGCTCTGTTAGACTCCCCGCTCCCAGACTGTTTTAGAGCTTGGTGGCTGAGGTCTTAGGCCTCTGTCTGGTTTGTAAATGGTTTGCCTTTCTACCCTACTGGAGAAGATTCGTGTGTCCTTGTAATCCCCCTCTCTCTTGAACACTTGCATCTGGGTGTGCAGTTGAGAAAAGAGTGGAGGTGTCATACGTACAGGCTGCAGCCTGGAACGTGGGGATGCCCTTGAGGTCACAGAGGGGAAAGGTTGACAGTCCATAGATGCGAACAATTGATAGCTCTTTTCAACTTCCTTTTCCTGCTCCTTTATCTCCTCATTTCCTCTAGCATAATGAACCCCTTTTTCTCTGACTTTGCTCCCCAAGAAACCCGATAAGGGAAAAGGCCCCAGATGAGGAGAGAAGAGGTTTAAGGGTCAAGTGCAGGCCCTGCTATAGAAGCAGTCGGGCATCCCCGCTCCCTGAGTCCCTTCTCCCTGAGTGGGCTCCTCTTCTGGAAAATGGGAGGGGCTGCGGGGTAGGGAGGAGGGAGTTGAAGATCTCGGCTTAGCCGGCGCCTGGGTTCCAGGTGCTGTCGGTACCGCACCGCCGCCTTGTCTGCTGCAGCCGGCTGTTCGAGGTGACGGACGTGAACAAGTTGCAGAAGCAGGCGGCGCATCAGAGAGAGGTGTTCCTCTTCAACGACCTCCTGGTGGTGAGTGAAGCTGCCCAGGGCTGGGCAGCACGGGACCAGGGCTGAGGCTGTCCCGAGGCCCCGCCCACGCCCGGCTAGTCTAGACCTGGACCCTGAAGTGGAGGGGAGGGGCGCCCAGAGCTCTCAGACAGAATGCACTGCGCACAGTGACTGAGTCACCGTTTTCGTGACATTTGCAATCATGGGTGTGAGGTAGCTCAGGAAAATGTGTCCGTTCCTACTTTGCAAGTCATGAAGCCGAAGCAGAGAGATGTTAAATGATCTGTTCGTGGTTACACATCAAGGTGCCAATGAACTAGACCCCGAACCTTATGCCTTCCATGTTACAAAAAACCTGGGACGGGAGCGCAGCGATGTGCTTCACGTCTCAAGACCCGGGAGGGACCGCAGGCCCGCTTGGGGCGTGTGCTGTCCCTGGGCCTGGAGTGTGCGCGCGCACATACACATACACACGTCTGTGGGGTTCTTTGCTTTTTGAAAACGGGTATGCATTCAACAAATCTTTAATCAGTGTCAACTCTGTGCCAGGCATGTTCTAAGTGCCAGGAAAGAGGGGCGCACAAGTTTTCAACAAAATTTGTCTTCCCCTGGTACCGCCCCCATCCTCTCTATCCAGAGCGGCATGGGCAAATCCCTCTCACTCCTCCACTGCTGCATTCCAGTCCCACCGCCAGCGCCTCACCTTCCGGAAGGTCACTGCTCGCCCCCAACCCCACCACTAAGGACCTCCTTCCACAGAGCTGTGACACCCTCTTTCTAGAGTGCACATCAGGTCCTGCACAATGAGAAAGAAGTTCAGACTACCCCACAGGGTCAGGGAAGGGCCCAGATCTTTGGACCGCATCTCCCTGCACACTCCTGGGGCTGCCCATCCACCAGGCTTTTCTTCTGGTCGTTCCTTCATTTAAAAATCTCCTCTGGACCTTGGCGTGGTGGTCTCCCCTTCTTTATGCAGTCTCAGTTCAAGTACCTCCTCCCCAGGTAGGCCCTCCTGCCCACCAAGCAAGATAGCTACCAGGTCACTTTTTGTTCCTTACCCTGTTTCATTTTCTTCAAAACACCAGTTTCTTGAAATTACCTTATTGACCCCTTTCTTCACTTTGTTTTTTGTTGTTATGTTTGATTGATTGGTTGGTTGGTTGATTGATTGATTGATTTGTTGATTGGTTTACATCTTGACTGTCTTCCTCCAGCATCACATCTTGAGGGCAGGGGCTCAGTCTTGTGTTCTCCTATTGTTTTAGTCAGCTTTTTGGCTACTGCGAATAAAAGATCTGACCAGAACAATATTAGGGGATGAAAAGTTTATTTCAGAGCTCACAGTTTCAGAGGTCTCAGTCCATAGATAGCTGGCTCCATTACCCAGGGTTCCATGTGAAACAGAACATCATGGAGGAAAAGTGTGGTGAGGGAAGCAGCTCACATGATGATCAGGAAGCAGAGAGACTTCACTCAACAAATAAAAATATATACCTAGAGCCACACACCCCCAAGGCCCACCTCCTCCAGCCACACCTGACCCACCTTCAGTTACCACTCAGTTAATCCATCAGGAGTTAACTCTCACCACCTCTTCTAAATCTTCTTGCATTGTCTCACTCATGAGCTTTTGGGGGACATGTCACATAACACCTGTATTCCCAGAACTCAGTTCACAGGAGGTGCTAATAAAATACTTATGTGTTGAGCAACTGGCTGACTGAGCTTCCATTTTAGTAGGAGATGGGGATAGAAAATAATTCAGCGAATAAATGAACAAGAGTATCAGGCAGAGGTAATTTGCACTACAAAGACAACAAAATAGGGTGACAGGTCAGAGTGTCTGAGGTTAAGGGAGAGACTTTTAGTTTGCTTTTGGTTTGTGTTTCATATAGGATGATACAGGAAGGTGTCTCTAAAGAAGTAGCGTTTGAGTTAAAACCTAAGTAATGAGGGTAATCCAGCCACACAGAAAGCTGCAGGAAGAGTTGTGGAGAGAGAACAGCATGTGCAAAGGCCCTGAATTGGCCATTTTCAAGCTATGGAAAGGAGAACTGTGTGGCTCAACCATAACCATAGGAGAACTGTGTGGCTGTGTAAGACAGAAGCCAGATCCAGTAAGGCTTACAGGTGAGGGCAGGAAATGGGGACTGGCTTCGAAATTCAGAGGCAACCTCCACAGGTAAGGCTTTAATCAGTGAAAAGCACACATGTATATCTGTACATGTATATATGTGTGTGAATATATCTCGAATGATGCGTGTGTGTGTCTATGGGTTAATTGGTGTATTCACAAGTGTCCCTGGGTGTTGGTGCATGTGTGTGTGCATATGCACGCTGTCAGGAATCCACCTTGGTCAATAAATGCTCCTGTTCCTCTCTTGGCAGATTCTCAAACTGTGCCCCAAAAAAAAGAGCTCCTCCACATACACCTTCTGCAAGTCAGTCGGCCTGCTAGGCATGCAGTTCCACCTCTTTGAGAATGAGTGTAAGTCCTGAGGATGAATGAATGACCCTGAGGCAGGTGGGGATGGGGGAAGTAGAGGGAAAAGGGCTTGGTGGGGGGATGTGGAGGGGCAAGTACCCAAAGACCCCGTCCCTTCAGCACATCTGGCTGGCTCCAGCCCTTGCTGCTGCTGCTGCTGCTGCTGCTCACATCCCACTGGGGGCCTGGGGCTGGTTTCCAGATTACTCTCATGGCATCACACTGCTGACCCCCATCTCGGGCTCTGAGAAGAAGCAGATGCTGCACTTCTGTGCCCTGGGCTCTGATGAGATGCAGAAGTTCGTGGAGGACCTGAAGGAGTCCATCGCTGAGGTGACGGAACTGGAGCAGATCCGGATAGAGTGTAAGGATGCCATGGCCTGGAGCTCCCGGAAGTGGCCAGCAGGGTCACTGTAGACAGACATGCCTCTGGCTCCTGGGAGCAGCCCCATTCTGCCCCTGCCCCACTTTGGACCCACCTCTGCCTCTCCCAGCACCACCACAGGCTGCTGGCAAAAGGGGCCCATGTGGGTGATTCTTCAGAGTTAAAGTGAAGCTCTCTGGAGCATGCACGCAAGTGGGCCTTCAAATGTAAGGCAACCACTCTACCACTGAGCTACACCATGGTGGGGCTCTTTGAGCAGGGGGTCAATGTGACAGGGCATCATTTTTGGAGCTCCTGGTATGTGCAAGGCAGTTTATCTATATTCTGCTATTCCTTGCAGTGACCTTCAAGATAGATACATTTGTCCCCACTTTACAGATGAGGCTCAGAGAAGGAAGTAGTATGTCCAGGTCATGTTTATAAGAAGTAGAGCAACTGGCATTTGCATTTTAAGTCTGATTCTAAGGTTCTTGTTCTTTCTACTCTGAGACCTAGATAAGATGTTCTGTCTATAGTTTCCTAAGAAAATAATTGAAATCAAGGTAAAACAAAAACCACCAGATGCAGCCCAGATCACTGCATGGTGGGCTGAGTACACGACATTCCTTTCTGCAACGCTTGCTTGCTTGAGTTTAGTGCTGTCACAAACAGGCTGCTTTCAGGGGCTGGAATGGATGCCCAGGAGGCCACCTTAGCTGTTGTTCTAGAACATTCTCAAGGATGCTTCATTTTTCTCATGGTCAACATCTCAGATGGCTCCTTGCTGCCCTGGGGAGCCATTGCACACTCCTAACACCAGCATTTGCTAGAAGAGGCACCTTTCTTCCCACCAGCCCTGGAGCAGCCTGTAAATCCCTTCCCAGAGCAACTGAGGAACAGGTATTGTCAGAATCTGCTCTGTGCAGAGGGGAACATCCCCTCCTGCTGGCCAGGGCAAGGGAGCAGGGAGAAAGGCTTAGCTTTATCTCTCAGTCTTCAGGTGAAGAGAAAGGGAGGGAACAGATAAGGAGAGATGAACAGCTGGCCATGGGGCAGGCAAGAGAAGAAGTCAGAAAGCAAATGAGAAAATGGAAGCCAGTAGCAGCTACCATTTATAGAGCATCACTACCTGCCAGGAACTGGACTGTGGGCAGAACATATCATTTAATTCCCACAACCACTTTCTATGGGTGTGTATTCAAGCTCGTTTTTAAAATAAGGAAACTGAGGCTGATAGAGCTTAAGGAAGGTGTCCGAGTTCTCAAGGTAAGTAACAGCAAGCGCAGCACCCAGTTTCTGCAGATTTCTTGTGTGCTAATTTCTCCAAAGCCCAGAGGGCCCCTCTGGAGCTCTCCAACAATTCTCAGTTCTGTAAAAATAAGGAGTATTGATGGATGGTGTGATTCAGGCAATCAGGACAGATTGTTCTGGTTTGGGGGCTTCCAGTTCAGTGTCCCTGGATTCTAGACAACCAGAGAGACAGAAAATGGAACCCAGGAGGCAACTTTAATAAAAGGAACTTGAGTTACGTCTCCTGGGTCAGAGAAGCTGGAGGAATGATTTAATAATGACTGTCAAATCTCCAAAGATGGTGACTGGCAGTTCTCTAACACCACTGGGTGAACACAATGGAACAGTTCCCGGTCCAGGGAGAGGCATTAAAATGGAATGCCTAGACAGATGTCCTGGAAACACAGGCTGTGCAAGCCTGACAGGTTCCCAGGTAGGCGGAATCTCCTTCCTGGGAGAGAGCTTTGACACCCTGAAGAAGCCCAGCAGCTGGGGTGGGCTGTTCTTCCAAGTGCACATGGATGGACCAGATGTCACCAACTTTGTCTACCATGCAGAGAGGCACAGAGAGCTAAGGTAACTTGCCGAAAGCCACACAGCTAAGAAGTGTCAGAGCCAAGATTCTAACCCAGGCAGTTCACCTTCCTCAGGCTCACCTCTTCCACTGCCCCTCAGGCATTCCAGCAGATTTTGCCCCATGTACAGATGAAACCGTGGCTCCCAGAGAAGAGTTAACTGATCACTGAGTGCTGTGCCAGACCCCGAGGTCCCTCCCTGAAGCATGTAGTGGGGCGCTTCCTCTCCTAGTCCTGTTCCTGCTCTCCCCACATTTCCTCGCTCACCTCTGTGGGGTAGAATTTAGGGTTCCTATCTGTTCATGGCCTCTCCCTTCCTTAGGGGAGCTGGAAAAGCAGCAGGGAACAAAGACGCTCTCCTTCAAGCCTGGGGGAGCGCAGGTGGACCCACAGTCGAAGCAAGAATCGCCTACAGGTGAGCCTCAGCTCTGCCCCCAGGCCCTGGGCCCATGTGGACACTTGAAGCCCTTGCACCTGGCTCCTGGGTGATTTGGGTGGGAGACCTGCCCCTTCCTCTGGCCATTTCTTTCCGTTATGGAGCTCCAGGGTTGCTGTCTTTAATCTCATGGGCTTCAGTAGGGGAATGAGAAGGAAGGTAAGAAAGAAACATGTCCATTTTGCAAACTGCACCAGAGTTCTGGAGCCCATAATCCACCCTGGAGGAATCAAGCCAGGTACTGATGTCCTGGCCCCAGACGGGAGGAGCAGGGTAAGGAGGAAGAATGGCCAGGAGAGTCTGGGTCTGATTCTGAACCTTGCTGTGCCTGATGCAAAGCCCTGTTCTTTCCCTATTGAGCCCCAAGTCCAGGTCAGCCAATCCCAAAATCCAGATAAGCATCCAATGCAACTTCTTCAGATTGAATTGTCCCCTCCAGCCAAGTCAAATAAGCTTCAAACTCGTTCTTTTTGCCATGGTCTCTAGACCTGCTTCTCCTGACCCTTGCCATGCCCTGACTTTACCCACAACTTTCAGGGAATTTAGGAGGAAGAATTTTCTCCACCTCCCTTCCACCAGCACCAAAAAAAAAAAAAAGGGGGGGTGGGGAATGGGAGAGATGGCATGGGACTTAAACCCCATTCCAACAGAACCCCAGCAAACCATCCAGAACTGTTCATTAACTCAGTCATTCAGTCTCACATTCAACAAATGCATACTGAGTATCCACTGCTCTATGCTGAGCACCAGAATGCCAGGGTCATAGCAAGATGTCAGCTTGAGCTGAGAAACTCCAGGGGGTTCCATGTGGTTCCAAACCCTCCATAATTGTCCCCAGACACAGGTACTGGTCACACCAGCTAGGACTTGGGATTCATTTTCTAAGCAAGACACAGGGCTCTTTTTGCTGCATGGAGATCCTCACTGTAACTGTCATCTTTGCAGGTGGTTGAACCTGCCATGGTGCATCCATAATTCTCCACCCGTCCTGTTAGGCAGCCCTTTATTTCCATAAGGTCACAGGATGTGGGTCACTGTTGTTTGCACAACAGTCTGAACCCCAGAGCCAGCCCTCAGCTTGATTTACTCCCTCTCACCCACAGCCTGCATCCCCACCGGCCTCTCTTTGGGGAGCTGCAAGTGCTGGTCAGTCCAGGATGCACATCCCGAGGGACTTGGCCATCAGTGGCCTCAGCAGTGAGGCATTTCTCTTTCCTGAACAATGGCACTGCTCCCTCTTGCACTTTGGAAAACAGAGGGCTTGCAAGAAAAACTGGCACCCCCCAGGGGTTGTGAAATCACAGGGGCTCCTGCTGGGGGTGGGTGGAAACCAGCAGTGACTTAGCCAGAAAAGTCATCAAGCTGCCCCTGGGGTTTTGCAGGGTCCCTGCTGCTCTGCCGGGCTAGGCAGAATGCTTTAGTAGTAATTACAGGCCATTATCAGCTCTGATGTGTGCGGAGCACTGTGGTTTGAACTGTGCAGGCCTCAGCACTCAGCTAAGTCACGGGGACAGGAACAAAGTCAGGCTCCTCCCTCAAGGGGCTGTGGGCAGATTACCTTGATACCCACAAACCAGGACTCTCCTCATAAGCCATCTTTCCTAGTTCATTTTGGAAAGGCTTTGACTATGGGAAATTGGACTCCACAATGCCAACATTAGAAAGACTGTCAGAGATATGCTAGTGTGTGAAGACCCAGAGAGGTACAGCATCTTGCCCAAGATCACACAGCCACTAAGTGGTAGACCTGAGCTCCCTACTGCCAGTCAGCTACATCCCTGTGGGGCATGTGTGCCACCTACAGTTTTGCTGCACTCATCAGCCAATAGCAGAGATGTTGGGAGGGAGGAGTAGGGCGGGCCAGGGTTCCCTCCAGGACTGGTAGAGAATGAGCCTATGCTGTTTGCATTCAAAGCCAAAAGGGAAGCTGCGCTGGGGGAGAAACCGGTGGAGAGCTCTGGGGAGGTAAGTGGAGGCCTGGTTGTGTCCAGGTGAGTGAGTCTGTGCCCCTCTTGTCCTCCTTCTCACCGTCTCTGTTGTTTCTCTTCTCAGGTATTAATCAATGCCTCCCCAGCCCGACTCACCATTTTACCAATTTCAAGAGATACAATTAAAAGTTACTGCTAGCATGGGTAATGCCACTCTTCCAGCCCCCAATTAAGCTGCAAGCACCTTCTGCTCACTCCCCAGCCCAGTGCTCTCTGCCTGTTGCCCTCCAAGGTCAAGCTCCCAGACTAGCCTCATGGAAACAAAGTCCATGACACCCCTATGTCCCTCCCGCCCATGCTGTCCCCACATCTACTTCCCCAGCAAACTCTTCACTGCTCTCTGGCATTTGCTGTATCAGAGAACCCAATATTCAAGTCTTCCATCCCCCATAGGAGGAAGCCCTGGCTCCCTCCAGAAAGTCAACCATTAAGTCCCCAAGTGAGCATTTCTGGGGCAGACGGGCCCCTTTGGATACCTCCTAGGAAACTTGGAGAATTGAGAGAGTGAGCAGGGGGAATGGGGGGCTTCTCCTTGGAACAGCTGGTCCCCCAGAGAGCTGCCATGGGGGGCAGGGATGTGCACAGAAGAAACTGAGGCTGGGTTGGACTGGGACATCTTGGAGGTCTTCCTGAGGGAAGAGCTGATTAATATGAAGACCAGCTGTGTTGGAGAGAGAGGGTGCCCATCCCCAAGCCACCCAGGAAGGGACTGGGGAAGTAACATCTGGTCCCTGCTAGCCCCAAAGTGTCTCCCCTGTGGGGGAACCATGCAGTTGCCCTGGCAATTCTTGCTGGGTCCCAGCCCTCCACACTGGATCCTCTCACACCCCAGTGAGAACCGACCTTACTCTTTTGCTGCCAGGCCCCTAGGGACCACTAGCTGCTTAAAGAGATGATCCTTTCCCAACCCCTACTTCAAAGTGGAGGCTCCCGCCCAGCTGTGTAAGGAAGGAGCCCCACCAGGAGTCTGCCTAAGCCCCGAGAAGCCACAGGATGCCCTGGGGAGTCCAGTTTCTTCTCTATCCCCTCGGCCCCCAGCCCCCACACACGTGTGTCTGGAGGAGGCACCTTTACTCGGAGGAGCTTCCTGCCCCAGCAGCTGACCAGCCCCCAGGGTGGGTATTCCATCCCCTGCCCCTTCTCTCCCCATTCTTCCTGCAGCTGCCCATTCTCAGCCTTGCAGATAAACACGCCCAGTTACCAGCCCACCGGCTTGTTCTGCCAGCTCCACCCTTGCCTTAGCCCAGGGCTGCCCAGGGAAGACCCCAATCAAACTCCCTATCTCCCCTCCTAGTTGCCCTAAGGGGCCATGTGGCTATCTGCAAGGCTGCCACCCCTCAGCTAGCTCCAGGGCCCTGCCAGCCTCTGCTCCCCTGCACAGAGGGCAGCCTCTCTGCCCCATGGCCTCTCAGCTGGACCCCAAGCTCTCTCGTTCTCTCCCTCTCCTCCATCCTGCCTGGCCGAGCCCCTCTGGCAGGCGCTTCTCCATCTTCTCTGAGCTGTTCTGAGCTGCTATTCATGTGCCATCCTCTCTCTTCTCTTTCTTTCATGAGCAGGGAGGTGAGAAGGGGGTTAGAATGAGAGGGAATTTTGCTGTCACTTCCTGCTTTTCACTGACTGACCATTAAAAATAAAGGACCCAGACTATGGTGGGGCCTAGGGTACATCAGAGGGGGAACTAGATGAGGACATAAAGGGGATGCAGGACGAAGCCAAGTGGACCTCCTGGGAGCAGCCAAAGAAGAACAAAGAAGGGTCACTGGGTCTGGACTGGGCAGCCAGGCATTTGCCCTGAGAGGGACCACTGTAAAGGTAGCAACAGGGAGGCAGACAGGGCCTGAGCCTGGCCTGGCTATCTCAGGCACTTGTCTCCTGGGAACTAGCCCAAAATTCAAGCACCTCTGGCAGTGGCTTCTGCCCAAAGGAGGACCACAGAGGCTCTCTGAGAGGACGGGTGGCCCCTAGCCGTGCCCTGTCCTGCCATGTGTCTTGGCAGGACAGTGAAGGGCTCAGAGGCACCTTTGTTTGTTTAGGGGAGTCTCAGACCTGGACAGTGCAGCCAAGTTGGAGGTTGAGGGTGAAGGATAAAGCCTGTAAGGCAGTAGGGCTTGTGAATACTGAGGGGCAGACACAGCTGGGGAGCCTTGAGAGGGAAGCAGCCCACTGGGAGTGCAGGTTTCCAGAGAGGGGGCCCTGGGATCGCACCTGCAGCCATAAACAAAACTAGGGATGCTGGGTCAGCACTGAGACAGCTTCGGACTGGGTCATTCTATTCCAGGCCTATATGAGGCCCCCTCCCTGACACCTCAATGTCCTCCTTGGCGCTCTGAGCAACTGGCCCAGATGGTGGTGCCCAGGGACAGCTGACAGTCCAATAGAGAGGGGAAGGGTTCCAGCCACCCTGCTTAAAAGGCCCCAGTGTGTGGAGGGGATTCTGATGTGTCATATCTACAGGTTGGGACTTGGGGTGTGACGTGGAACAGGGCAAGGAATTAAATCCTCCTCCTTCCAGAACCCTCTAATCCCCTTGTCACCCATTTTCTCCACCTTGTCCTGCTAGCAAAATAAGGCCAGGGGAGTTTATACTGACCTTCATGGTCTCACAAGTGCCATCCAGTCTGCCTCCTCCTGCCCACCCAGGGGATTATCATTAGACACCCCCACCCCCGCAGCAGGGCAAATCTAACCAGGGCCCAACTTGAGATGGAAAGGAGGGTGGGGACCTGACTCTGCCCTTGGCTGCCTGTGCTGTTCTTGAACTCAGGGTCATGGCTTGAAGAGTCTAGGAGGACGGATAGGCCCAGAACATCCCTTTCAGGTCCCCAGCATTCTGAAGTTGGGGAACTTTTATGTCAACAGTGATGATGAGGCTTCCTCTTCAGCGAAGCTGGAGGAAGGAAATGGGATTGAAGAATCCAATGCACTAGGCTCTGCTCCTGTGCCCAGTCCTGGACAGTGTCTGGACAGTGTCTGCACAGTGTCTGGGAGGCCCTGAGTGGACAAAGGTCATTAGCCCTGCTCTTTAAGCTTGGTCAGTAGAGAGGGAGGTAGGAAGGAGTTGGCCCTTGGCCCAGAACCTCCCAGCAGGTCCATGACATCAGACTGCAGATCTATGCAGAACCTATCTCACAGATGAGGAGACCAAGGTCTGGAGTGCTATGGCTGCCATGGGCAGTATCTTGCCTCCACTGTCCCTGCTGCACAAGAGCCAGAGTCAGAACAAGTTTTCCTCTGGGTAAAAAGATGGGAGGAGGGTGAGAGAAAGGGCTGAGAGTGAGGGAGGGAGACAAAGGGAGGCTCAGGGTAGCCAGTCCCAGCAGCTGGGAATTAGTCTTGTAACATTTCATGCTTCTCTGGCTGTTTCTAAACTAGGTGTCAATTCACAACAGGCTTCAAACGTCCCAGCACAACCCCGGGCTGGGGGCCGAGAGGGGAGCACCGCAGCTGCCAGACCTGCAACCTAGCCCCTTGAGAGAGCAGCCCCCAATGCTGCCACCGCCACCCACGCCCCCAGGCACCCTGGTGCAGTGCCAGCAAATTGTCAAGGTCATTGTCCTGGACAAGCCCTGCTTGGCCCGCATGGAGCCCCTGCTGAGCCAGGCTCTCTCCTGCTACGCCTCGTCCTCCTCTGATTCCTGTGGCTCCACACCTCTGGGCGGCCGAGGCTCCCCAGTCAAGGTCATCCACCAGCCTCCACTGCCCCCACCCCCACCCCCCTACAACCATCCCCACCAATTCTGCCCACCAGGCTCCCTGCTGCACCGGCGCCGCTATTCCAGTGGCTCAAGGAGCCTGGTGTAGACTTTGTCCCCCAGCACCCTACTGTCCCAGGAGAGCTGTCCACTGGGGGGACCTGGGCTGCCCTTCGCTGCTCCCCACACCCTGGCACGATGTGTTCCTGGTCACTGATCACTGTCATTGGAAAGAACCCCAATCCAACCATCCTTCCCTAACTCAGTTGAGTACCCCTTCCCCCAAACTCAGGAGACAACACCTCACTCTCCTGGGCCCACACAGCCAGATGAGGTGATACCTCCTCTTCCTCTGGCCACCACTCTCTCCAGTTGGACCACGAATTGAAGAAAACCAGAGTTGAGGGACTAACTTGTGGCAGGCGCTGAGTCTATTAGTGCCCAGTGGCCAGCAGCAGAGCCCTGGACGGAAGGCAGCTGCTTCACAGTCCCAGGACCAGATGCATCTGTGGCTGAGTGGAGGAAGAACAGGCCCTGGTCCCTGGAGGTGCCAATGGGTGGGAGATGTGTGAAGTGGGTCTTTCTCTGCTGCCCCTATCCCCCAAGCCTGGCAGTCTCAGGGGGCTGCTCAGTGGTTCCCTAAATACATTGACTATTCTGACCACGTCTTCCCCCTCCTCCCACAGCCTTTCCTGAGCTTCCCAGACTGCAGGAGGGCTTCGAGAAAGGGAAGAGGGGAGGGAGAGCACTTGGCTCTCACTGGGTCAATTCAACAAGGCCAGAGTTGCCAAATGCACTTTTTAAAAATATTTCTTAGTTTCCTGGTCCCAAATAGTACCCAGTCAATGCCAAGAGCGTAAACACACATAAACCACTGTAGAAGCAGAGGGGATGAGGTAATGATTTGCCTAGCAGAGATACCACTTGGCCCCTAGTCAGGGCTCCTTTTTGCATGACTGTGGTCTCCAGAAGAGGCTTGGGTGCGGAGGCAGGCAGGAGAAGTGGGGCTCCAGAGGCACTAGCATCTCCCCTGCTACCCCCAGCCTTTAAATAGTCCCCCTTCTGGAAGGTATAGACCCACCTCCAGTAGGGATGGCTAAGAGTCCTAGAAGCTCAAAATTGCAAAGGACTATAATCCTCATGACCCAGGAGGCCAAGGCAGGAGGATCACAAGTTCAAGGCCAGCCTGGGCAACTTAGTGAGACCCGGTCTCAAAATTTTAAAAATGGGGATGTAGCTCAGTGGTGGAGCATGGTTCAATCCCTAGTGCAAAAAGAAGAAGGAAGGAAGGAAGGGAGGAAATAAATTGCAAAGGAGATTAGCAGGACTTGCTGACTTCCCAGGGCAGAGCAGAATCAGAGTCAACCTCAAATGGCCACCCAGAGCCCAGGGAAGTGTCCTCCCCACAGCCAGACGAAAGGCAGCCCACCCTCAAAGACCACAGGGGCAATGCCACAACCTCCCCAGTCATGACTCTTCCAGGAATTGTCTGTTTCAAGCCGGGCCACTCTCCAGTCCTGTGCCAACCATTGTTGCTGTCCTTCATTAAGATCCCCCCACCCCTGTCCCCTGCTCAGAGCCTGTTTTTAAAGCACCCAGAGAGATGCAGTGAATATTGCACGAGTTTAAATTGAACTGGCTTCTCCCAGCCCTGACCACACGCCCCAAGCTGCAGTACCCTGGGCCAGGTAGGAGGCACAGATAATTCCTGGCTCTCAGGGAGGCCAGATGACCTAGTTTCTTATATACGTGTGTGGTCACCCAGACGTCATTATGATGTCACCCGGTGAGTTTATTTCTGTCTTTGTTGGCCCGGTTTCCTGTAGCTCGCAGCCAATTTGCTGGCTCCCCTGTGGCTCCCAGCCCATCTGCTCCTCCCCATCCTGACTGCCTCGGCCCCCTGCTGGGTCTTTTCTGTAACAGGGATGTTCCAGTCAAAGCCTTTGGAATGGAGCAGCTGACAGATGGACAGATGGGGTGCATGGGTCAGACACCTCATTGCCCTTGGCTTGGACGTGTCAGGGCCTTGAGAGGAAGTAGAGTTGCAGTATGGAAGTGGATAAATCTTGAATGAGGATGAAAATTATGAATAGGAGGCAGGGTATGAGCTGTGAAAGAATGAGTTATGAGTGCAGCTAAATATATTTGTGGTGTGGGAACCGTGGATGCCAGGGCTGGGGAGAAAGGGGCACAGCCCAGACAAGTTGGTCCCTATCATCTGGACCTCTTGTCTCCTGCTCACATCATGCTTCAAGCTGACCGAGTGCCCTCCCTCCCTGTTGATGGGCACAGTAACACTGCCCTCCCCCCAGCTGAAGGCCCACGGCAGGGGTTTTAGGGCTGGAACACATGTACTCTAAGGACCTGCAGAGGAAGCAGATCAGTGTGGGGTCATGGCCACAGAGCAATCCTGAGCTGGGAGGGGCTCTGACTCCCTGATCACCTGGGACAGGAAACAGCTGGGCCTCCTTACTGCCAGGAGGAAGCCAGAATTCCCAGCATCTGAAACTTCCCTACATGATTAGCCAGCAGGCTAATGCTGGGACCTGTCTCTGTCCTTCTCCACAGAGACCTAGGGTAAGCCTCCTTTCCCTTCCCATGACCGTGGCCATGTCAGGACCTTCAGTCCTCCCAGAGGGCCTGCAGAGATGCTCTTGGGCCCTCCTGCTCTCCCAAGAGGAAGAGGGCAGTGGAGTGTTGATCGAGCCCCCAGGCCCAATCTACCCAAGATGGCCCCACTTCATCAACTCTCTAGGCCTTACTTTAGGGGACTTGGTCCCCTCTCCCAATTTATCCACTTGGCCCCAACTCCAGAATTGAGAGTGGGAGATGAAACTGGCTTTCCCACCAGCTTTTGGCTAAGTCCCACCTCCAGGCCTGAAACCGGCCAGGCCCCAGCAGCTTGTCCCAGAAGCCTGCCTGTCTGTCTGTCCACAAAGGTGTCTTGCTCCCACACACACTTTTCAGCCCTGGGTCTTTGATCCCTTGCCCACTTGTCCCCCAGAGCCTGCCAGGATGTCTCTTGTGCCCAGTAGGCTTCCCTGACAACCATCCATCCATCTGTCCCTGTGTTCAGCTATATGTCCCTTCTCGCTGCGCCCCTCCTCCCTGCGTAGACCCTTCACCCGGCTGGAGAGACACCTCTCTGGAAAAGGCAGGGTGGCTGCACCCAGCAACTAATCCAAATGGCAAATATTTTGTAACAAAACAGCCCAGAGGTATTTTATCTGTTCAATTCATAGAGTTTTAGAGATTATATTGAAATATGTCACTTGAGCCAACTGTGTCTGTTGTGTCATTTGTTTTCACAGAGGGAGGACCCACCTTAAATTAGAGCATCTGCCTGGTTAGGGTCAGGGCAGAAGGATATACTAGTGCTCTTGATGTTCCCCTAATCTTTTACCAGGACCCCTTTCCCCTCCTTTTAAGGAGAGCCAGTCAGACCAGACCCTTCCATCAGGTTTCAGCCTGTGGGAGTTGAATTCAGGTGAAATATCACCTGAGGTTAATGATCACCTCTGGTCAGTAGGATGGGTTCCCTCAACCCCAGTGAACCCTTGACCTCCACTGCCTCTCTGGGGCAACTGGAGGTGCCAGGCTGCTCTCCTCCACCATGGTAGCCATTCCAGGATAAGGTACTTATGTGACATGGTTGGGAAGTCCTGGATGGGGAAAGTATGGACTGGTCATCTGATGGGGGCACACTAGGGCAAAGTTGGGGTGCAGGACCAGTAGATTGCCTGTGGGTTCAGGTTTGCCTCTACCACTGCCACCAACACACACACACACACACACACACACACACACACACACAGAGCCAGTCGAGAGACCAGGTTACAATGGAGGCAGCTGCAGAGAGAAGAAGTACCACAACAATGTGCACCTAGGCAGTGAGGGGATGGAGGCTAGGACCCCCAGCCTGCGTGGTTTTCTGCAGTAAAGAGCAAGGGTCCATTGGTGAGTTGAGGGACCCCATCCCACTGACCTGATCTGATCACTAACCTCAGGTGATTTTCACCTGGCAGCAGGTACCCAAGAGTAAAACCTAATGGCAGTGTCTGGTTTGACAAGCACCTGGGGTACACTGTTCCTGAAATGGAGGAGCAACAGGTTCCAGTGAAAAGATTCGGGGAACATTGTTGGGGAAAGTAATTGGAGCCACAGAGAGCAATTTGGCAAACATTTCCCAAGCCCTACCACATGCCAGATCTCCTACTGGGAGCTGCAAGAGATGCCAAGATTCTGAGAAGGATAAGACGATAGCCAAGTGGCTACAAAACAGGGTGAAGGGAGACTCAAATGTGGGCTTGTGACAGACACAAGAGTTTGGGTGAGTCATGGCCACATGCAATTCTGAGCCCAGCTCAGCCCTTCACTCCATGGTTAGGGCCTTGAGATAAAGTGTTTTCTCCTGACTGGGAGCAGAAGAAAAACCTTCCAGCCATGCTGAGTCATCAGAGGACTTCACTGAGGAAAGAGAGCAACTGGTCAAGACAGTACCTGCAAAGAAGGCCCCCAGCTCTCCTGGTGACCAGAACTGTGAATGCCCAGAAATCTAGACAGCTCTAGTGCCCTTCCCAGGCTAGGTCCCACTGTCCCCTGTAAAAGTAAAAGGGGACATGACTTCACACTTTTCCCAGGAAATGGGAAATTCCAGAAGAAGCAGAAGCCAGCTAGGACCTGTCCTATTCTGGAAATTCTATGACCCAGAAAGCTGAGAACTGGCCCCTTGAGAATACCCCTGAGGGGACCCAGTTCAGCCCAGGCCTGGGAGAGGGCCTGGGGTCAAAAGAACCCCACTGTCCGGATGCAGTCAGGCTATATTGGTCCAACCTTCTGGTCCCTGAAGTCATCCAGGAGGAATTCCCATCCCTTCAGTGAGGCCTTCTTACTGGCATCAAGTCCTGACAGGACCCTCCACACCCTTCTGGATCCATCTGCCATTGCAATGGAGAGCTCTGCTCAGTCTCTAGGAAGACCCTTTAGTGGTGGTAGAAATGCACACTCATCAGCCATTGACTTTGAGTTTTTCTAGGAAGGGGTCCTGGGATTTACTGGTTTCTGGCAGAGAGCAACAGGCCAGAACACGGTGTCAGTGCTAGGAATTGGGGTGAATTCAGTAACAAGCTTGTGCACACCTGCCAGCCAGAAGACACCTTCCACCTTCCAAGTGCCTAGATACACATAGTGGAATAAGCAAAACTCCTGCTTACAGATTCACACTGGGGGTGCCATCGAAAAGAAACAATAAATGGATCAGTTATTTCAACATGAGGTTGGTGACATGGTAAGGGTCATGGGGACCCCTCTATTAGAATGAAACTTCATGGACCTCTCCAAGGAGGGGATTCACCAGGTCAGGGTCAGGTCTGAGGACCAGTGAGTATGTCCAAGACCACCTCTACAGAGTAGAATAAACATATCTTTATGAGACAGAAACCAGGACAATCTGTCACAGGACCATAACCTGATATACAAATTTACTTGCGTGAAAGAAAAAATATTAAGAGTACAAATGGATTTAAAAAGCACCTTCACTGAGAAAATCATAAAATTGGTCTTCTGAATATTCCATCCAAGTCAAATAATTACCAGAAACACAGAGCAGGGAAAGAAGTGGTCTGAGGGCCGGTAGTCAGGTGGCTCCTGGAGGCAGGGAGTGGGCAGCACTATGGCTGGGTGCACAGACAACTGTGCTAGAGGACCCAGGCCACCAGAGTAGACCCAGGAAGCAGACACCAGCAACAGTGAGGCCTAGACATTCCAACATGGGGCACCTGCTGTTCCCAACAGGTATACTCATGTGATTCTTCTAGCTGATGAAAAACAAACCCATTCCAGAGCTTGGTCAGTCAGCAGACAGTTAAGGTCATCAACTTTTTATCATTATGACCAAAAGGCCTGACAAGAACAACTTAAAGGAAGAAAAGTTTATTGGAGGCTCATGGTTTCAGTGGTCTCAGTCCATGGTTAGCCATCTTCATTCTTCTGGGCCTGAGGTAAAAAGGCTTGCTAGAGAAAAGTTTCTCCATTCTTGGGAGCCAGTAAGGAGAAGGATGGAGGGAGAATGAGCAAGCAAGGAGCCAGGGGCAAAATATAATCCCTGGGGACATACCACTGATGACCTACTTCCTCCAGCCACATCCCAGCTGCCTAGTTATCACCCAATAATCCTTTCAAGTTATTAACCTATCAAATGGATTAATCCACTAATTCAGGTACAGCTCTCATAATCCAATCATTTCACCTCTGAACATTCCTGCATTGTCTATCACATGAGGTTTTTCTGGGGGGCACCTCATATTTAGATCATAACAATATGTCCACCTCCTCCCCTAGGACCCCAATCCATGAGGACTTGGGTCTTAAGTTATAATGGGATGGATTCTGTGGCCTATTGCCCAGTCAGTCCTGGGATCAATAGCCTCTCACCCCTCAGCATGAACCCTGTAAAACTGAAGCAAGATTGACTGGTCTTATAGCAGGACTGGCACAATATGGCTGTGTGCCTTAGCACATCTGCCCTCCTCCCCAGCCCTGACAGATATGGCTAACTGATCCCTGCTTTCCAGAAACCATCATCAATCACCAGGATGTCATTGACACCAGGATGCAATAAACTTGCCAGTCGGCCCATGACATCCTCATGCAGCCACCTTGAAAGAAGGAAGCCACAGGGTCTCTTCCATGTCACTGCTCTCAGATTCTGCATGGAAAATAGTTCCATTGTTCTACCAATGGAACAAAAGCCACTTAAATGTGTAGAGTTGCTCCCTTTAAGACTCCATGTAACTCTGACAGCCAGTCAACAACTTTGTCCACTGGGTCTCCTCACTTACTCCACTCAGCTCCCATGAAGTCTTTTCCTCTATCTAAAGGGCCAGCCATAGGGCTGCCAGGGTTGCAGATGTACACCAGGAGAACTGAGGAGAAAGGCATCCTGAGGGCAATCCACCCCAGGATGCACTTGGCTGCTTTAGCAGAGAGCCCCATTCTGCCCTCCCTCTGGGAAGACCCTTCAGAAGAGGAGGTGCTCCCTCCAAGAGAAGGTGAGGCTCTTCAGAAGCCAGTGGCCAAAAGCCACAAGAGCCATGGGATGAGTTCTTTTCTACTACTCTTCTATTACCAGGAACCCAGAGACAGGCCCCAATCCCTAGCTTGAAGGCAGGAAGATTAAAAGAAGAAACAGAAGAGAGGGAGGCAGGTCCAGTACTGGTCCCAGCAGGAAAATTCCATTCTGGATAAAGCTGGAAGAAGCAAGAACTGGAGCTGGAGGATGGGAAGGAGGCATGGGAACTCTTTCCTCTTTCCCATTTCCCCTGGAGGTCTGGGTGGCTTTGTTCCCTAAGGAACCAGGCAGTCTAACCCCACTAGGCAACCCCTAGCACCTCAGGGCTTCCTACTCCCATGACCCTAAGGACTCAAAGACCTCAAGCCAGGCTCTGGGAAAACTGGAAACTAGTCACAGGAAAGTCAGGAGATCACCCAGAAGATGTTATCTTCATTTCCAACTTCCTAACAGACTTGGCTTGGCCTCCTTCTTTAAAAGCTCGCATTCCCTTTTCATCCACGATAGCTGGCCTCCCACTATCCACCACTGGGGAGTAGAGGGCAGTGGGGAGAGAGACTGCCCACCTTCCCAGGAAGTTGCAGAATCCCCAGCAGACCTGTGAGCAGACTCTCCAACCAACTAGGTTAGTTATTTTCTTACAGATATGACTATTTAGCTTAAGAAGTTCCAAAAATAACAAAATACTGAAGTAGGTAGAAATAAGGAAATAATAAAAACAAAGGTAGCCAGGCACAGTGGTGCATGCCTATAATCCCAGCAGCTCAGGAGGATGAGTCAGGAGAATCACAAGTTCAAGGCCAGCCTCAGCCATTTAGCAAGGCACTAAGCAACTTAGCAAGATCCTGTCTCAAAAGAAAAAATATAAAGGACCGGGGATATAGCTCCATGGTAAAGCACCCCTGCATCAATCCCCAGCACAAAAAAAAAAAAAAAGACTAAAGCAGAAATCATGAAATGGAAAATATGTATACAATAGAAAGGATTGACAAAGCCAAAAGTTAGTTCTATGCAATGATGGATGAAGGTGACAAACCTCCGAGAAGACTGAAGATGAAAAAGAGTCAGCACAAATGAATAACTTGAGCACCTCCAAGGAGGACACAACTGCAAACACTGCAGGGACTTTATTTTAAGGGAAACACTAAAATAAACTGCAAATACACCATAAGTCCTATGGCGATAAATTTGAAAACCTTCCTAAGATAAACTATCCTAGAAATATTACCTATCTAGAAAGATCTTACAACACTCCCTCAAGAAAATTTGAGATGTATAATCATTAGAGAAATTTGAATATGCAGATAAAAGCCCATTCACCATCCTCCAAAAAAATACCCCTCACACTCACTGACCCTATGATCTTACTACATTCTACAATACATTCAAAGAACAAACAGTTCCAATCTCATACTCATTTCAGAAAAGAAAAAAGAAGAAGAAGAACATTCACAGGCTCCATTTTATGAGCAGAATGTGATTGTTCTACCAAGGATTTAACTCAGGGGTGCTTAACCACTGAGCAACATCCCCAGCCCTTTTTTATATTTTATTTAGAGACAGAGTCTCACTGAGTTGCTTAGGTCCTTGCTGAGGCTGCCTTTGAACTTGTGATCCTCCTGCATCAGCCTCCTGAACCACTGGGATTACAGGCTGTGTGCCACCCCACCTGGCCATAATGTAATCTAAAGACAAAGATGAATATAGACAAGTACAAAATGAGAAAGGAAGATGAGAAGCCAATCTGGCTTATGAACCTAAATACAACCAAACTACACAAAGTATTAAACTGAACCTGGCATTGAATGGCAAAAACATGATACACCAGGACCAAGTTGGGTTTAATCCCAGGAATGAAAAGATGGTTTAAAATATCAGAAAAATTTAGCCAAGCATGGTGGTGCACGCCTGTAATCTGCGGCTCAGGAGACTGAGGCAGGAGGATTTTGAGTTCAAAGTCAGCCTCAGCAACAAGAAGGCACTAAGCAACTCAGTGAGACCCTGTCTCTAAATTAAATATAAAAAAGGGCTGTGGATGTGGCTCAGTGGTCAAGTGCCTCTGAGTTCAATCTCTGGGAAAGAAAGAAAGGAAGGAAGGTAGGAAGGAGGGAAGGAGGGAGGGAAAGAAGCCTGAAAGAATTTTTTTAAAAACCAAAATATTAGAATTAATACAGAGGAAGAGGCTGCAGACAAACAGGGAACCCAGGTATCCTGACAGCTGGCTGCCCCACCAGCTTGTCCTGGTGCCTCCTGTCCTTATCCCTACTCTCCTCCTGGAATCCTTCTCTTTACAATATACCCAAAGGTCAACGACTCTTGTTGAGGACCGACTCTGACCAGGCATTGTGCAGGACACCTCTGCATAGTCTGGAGTGATTGGTGTCTTGCTGGGAGGGAATTTCCCACTACTGGTCAGGGTGTTGCTGATGCGGAGTGTGGAGTTGTCCTCAGAGCCAGGCCCTTTGATTCTGCTACAGCTGCCTTCCATTGGTGAGAGGGGTGTGGGCAGAGAAAGCCTCAGAATGTGACTGTGTCAGAATTCTCGGCCAGGTTCTTGTTACAGCAGTGGGTGGACACGGACCCTAAGGAAGAACCCAGGTTGGGCAGGAAGGAGCTCTGCAGTTTCTGACTGTGCTGACCTCCCTCACCTGTCTGACAGGCTTTTCACACCAGATGAGTGACCTGACCCTGCTAGTGGACAGCCTGGAAGCAGAGAGAGTCTGCGGAGCACCAGGGCTCAGGGCACCAACCCACCTCCACCCTGCACGCATTACCAGGCTTGGTTCCTGTCGGTTTCCCTCTGTCTCCCCAGCCCACATGTCCTTCCTTGGTCTCTCTGTATTGATGGGTTGTTGGCAAGCTTTCCATTCCTGTCAGATCCAATCAACCCTGGTTACATCACTGAGCACCTAAACCCCCAGGGAAGCCACATAGGCTCAGTCAACAGGGAATGGGGCATGTGAGGATAGAAGGCAGCAGGACAGAGGCAACCAGCTCTCACCCGCCTCTGAGCAAGGAGAGGAGGGTGAGTGGGGGTCAGGAGAGGGCTCTGGAAGGGCCAGAAGAGGCAGAGACAAGGAGAAGGGCAAAAGGCTTGGGGACCGGAAAAGCATAGGAGCTATTCCTCTTCCCCCAGTGTGCTCAGAGTCCCTCAGAGTGGTTGCCTCTTGTACCCTAGAAGTCAAGGACAGTGTTAGTTATTTACTGCTTCTTAACAAATTACTCCAGAATGTTGTGGCTTAAAATCACAATACATATTTCTGATTCTTCACTTTGGATGGGGCCCTCCTAGCTGGAGGTTTGTAGCATAGGGCTTCTCATGAGGTCTCAGGCCCTACGTCAGCTATATTCATCTGAAGGCTTGCCTGGGACTAGTGGATCCACTTCCACAGTGACTCATTCAGCTGGTACACAAGTTGGTGATGGCCGTTGGCAGGAGGCCCTCAATTCCCTCCACAAGGTCCTCTCGATTGGGTTGCATGAGTGTCCACATGGACAGCTCCACTCTGGAGTCTACTCTGCCATATGGGAGCTGCTGTGGTCTGATACTTCTAATCTACCTTTGAAATTAAAGTTGGCCACCAGCATTCTCTGGGAAGGGGAAGAGTCTGGGGAGAAAGGGGTTGATGAACAGCATCAGAGGGTCTACAGAGTCCACACATGAACCAGACATCCCAGGACCACCACTCCTGCAGCCACTGTCCTCTGCTTTTCCCCTCCTGCTCAAGCTGGGCTCTGGCTTCCTCCACTGCCCACCCAGGTTAGGAATTCAGATACACTCAGACATTAAAGTGTGAAGAGTTCAGGTATCACAGCAGGAAGGAGTAGAGCCCACAGCAAACCAGAAACTGATTAAAGGCATTTGTTTAAAAACATTTTTTAGGGCTGGGGCTGTAGCTCAGTGGTAGAGCACTTGCCTAGCACATGTGAGGCACTGGGTTCAATCTTCAGCACCACATAAAAACAAGTAAACAAAGTGAAGGTACTATGTCCATCCACAACTAATATATATATATTTTTTAAAAAACATTTTTCTAAATGTTACACTGGCCAAATAAATCCTAACTGCCAGATTAGGACTTTGGTCACCAATCTAAAACTCAAACAACACTGGAGATGAGATGGAAAGAGACCCCAAATCACAATCCACAGCTGCCTCTTATGTTCACATGTGCACACACACACGTACACGTACACACACACACACACACACCAGTACTCTGGCTGCTTTAAAGAGTAAAGTTGTTGCTCCTTGCCCTTATTGAGGACCCATCATAGGTAGTTTTCCAAGAGCTATGACATTGGCCTGAAGTCCCTCCCCCTAGCTCCCGGTTCTCTCCAGCCCCCTTTGAACTGGTCCCAGGGAGTGGAGGAGGTAGAGGGACCAAATGTCGCAGACCCCTGCCTCCTACAGTGACCTCCACAGGAACTTTCCCAGGTAGCTGTGAACTTCAAGCCAGAGATCTGGGGCAACTCCACTACTGGAGGTGGGGTGAGGGAAGATGGGTAAGGGAAATGAGTGTCTACAAAGACAGACTGTGAGGGATGGAGAGGGCTGGGGTTCCATCCACATGCAGAACTGCCCTGGTGGCCTACCATGGAAAGTGCAGGGCTCCAAGGAGAGGCTCAAGCAGGCGGTGCAGCTGGGGTAGGCTGGCCTCTGCCCCATCTTTTCTCTCTTGGGTAGCCCACCTCCATCACTTCCCACCAGGGCCAAGGGGAGAAGGATGTAGGAATCCTTTGACTTCTACAGGGAAGGATAGCCACCATCACCTTTCCTGTCTCAGTTTCTCCAACTGTTCTGCAAGGGAGCAGGTAAGGGTGCTGTCCTCCTGTTTGCAGGGCGTGCCAGAGGGCGGGGCGCAAGCAGGATGCGGCTCTACCCTCCTATGCCACCAGGTGGCAGCAGAGAGCACCATGCCCGCCCACCTTGGTTTTCACAAGGACCCTGGACTCAACAATGGAGCATCTGGCTGAAGTAGAGTCTCTCTGTACCCCTTTCTCTTGGACCTCCTTCTTTCCCACTACCAGGTCCAAGAAGAGTGAGTACAGGTGCGCAGAGCAGGCCAAAGGAAGTGGAATGCAGAAGCGGGCTGCAAGAAGCCAGAAGCTGGGGCATCTGCTGTGCCCAGTGTACCAATGGACTTACCCTCTTGAATGGAAAAGCACTCACAAACCTGGGTGAAGAGTGGGGGATGCTCTGAGGATGGTCTGGGGGCTGTCACAGATGGAACTCACCCCAGCCAGACCATAGATTATTACTTTGGCCACTGAACAGTGGCTCTGGGTAACATCTGTCTATGCATTGTTGCCCCAGGTGCCTTCCTACGCCCCAGGACCCTATCATGAAGTGCCCCCCTCGCTCCCTCTCCTCCCTTCCTTTCTGAACATAGGAACACAAACTTATCCACATCCTGCCTTCCTCCTCCAAGAAGCCTCCCTGGACAGGGAAGAAGCAGGTGTGACTCGGTAGGGTGTGAAGAGAGGAGCGAAAGGGGAGAGGAAGGGGAGGAAGTGTGTGGGGACAAAGATGAGGACCCCACCACGCTCCTGTCTCACTGAGATCCCATGATACCCCCAGGGCAGAGAACATGGAAAGCAGCAAAATGCCCATAGAGGAATCTGGTCAGTGGGTATCGGCTGGCAGAGGGGATCCCAAGGCAGGATGCGGTCTGGGGAGAGTCCCCACCCCTCCAGAGAAGGGCCCTCCCTTCCTCCTTCCCACCCCAAGACAGCATGACTGAGCAAATATGGGGCAAGGCAAAGAAGACCAGCAGGTGGCAGAAGGTGGTCCATACGTGCTTGTTAATTAAGGCAGGGCATGGAGGGAGGGACACCAGCCTGAGCACATGGACACCAGGTCTGAGTCGTGACTCTGGCTCTAAGAAGCTGTACAAACTTGAAAGTCACTTTGCCTCTGGTCCTCAGTCTCCTCATCCGCGAAGTCGGCAGGTGGGTCAGAAGCAGATGGCAAATACAGCTGCCTAGAGCACTGCTGGGAAGAGAGTGGGTGGCCTCCAGGTGCAGGTGCCTGGGATGCCCTCAGAGGTTCTCAGCAGGACTGTGGCAGGGGTCAGAGGAGAGGGCTGTTCCCTTGGGGTGGAGGGTGGCCACTGACCTAGGCTCTGGCCACTTCCTACAAGGGGGTCTCCTTCTCCCCAGCAATGAGCCCTTCCTTCATTAGGGAGGGCCTGCAGCCCCGGTTGGTGCCTCCATCAGGATGTGTGTGCCGCTTGGGCCGTGGCAGGCTGGAGTCGGGGGTGACCAGCTGTCGCAGGCGCTGTGGAGAGGAGAGGGGGTGAGTGCATGCTTTTGGTGAGGGAGGAAAGGATGGCTCCTCCTGTGTGTGCCCGGGCTCAGCACAGAGCCAGGCATGCAGGGATGAAGGAGTATTTTGAGTGCAGAGAAGAGGCAAGAACACAGGGATGAAGAGTGCACTGCCTGGGTTCCAGTCCAGCCCTGCTACAGCCACCTGCACAACCTTAGGCAACTCCCTTCACACCTCTGTTCACACAGTCGCCTCAGTTTCCTCTTCTGTAAAATGAGGATAACAGTAGGACACACCTCACAAAAGTTTCCTGGCACAGGGTAAGTGATCAATAAGTGTATATTTTGTTATTATTATCACTACTATTCTTTTTATTACTATTGTTATATGCTCAATAAGTACCTATTGCTTTTCTTGTTATTACTGGTACAACTATTACTATTGCTATTGACACCGATACGACTTCCTCCCCCCTTCTTGCCTTGAATGCAGATGTAATGACTGGAATCGGGACTGCTTTTGTGTGACCATGAAGTGATAAACGTGATGAAATGACAATGTGCTCAGAATGGAAACACAGAAATAAAGGAAGAGTCTGGTCCCTAATGTCCTCTTTAAGCAGCCACACCAAATGCTAGCAGCCCCCAGATTGATTCTCTTGATACGTAAAAGAACAAATAAACCTGTTTGCTTAAACTATTGTAGGATGGATTTTCTATTAATTGGAGGCAGACAGACTTCGACAGATGCAATATCTTTGTGGGTCATTGGCCACAGCCTCTTCCAGGAAGGAATGTCCTAGTTTCCAAAGAGGGAGCCTTTTGTGGTGTATCCAAGCAGGCTTAAGACAAGAAAAGGAGTCAGGAGCCTACATGTGGAGTGAACCATGCTTACCAGTTCTCTAAGAGCAAGGTATCAATGCTCTTTAAGCTTTTGTGTCTGGGTCTCTCTATGTTCTTATAGAGAACTTAGCTTCCCCTTAACCCTTTACAGTTTACCCTTGAGTGATCCAGCAGAGGTCAAGAATGTTTCTGGAAATAAACCTATTGGACTAGTCAAAACCCCTCTCTTTAAGATTCTGTGAGACCACAGGGTCGTCACCCACACAGAGCCCATTTGTGCCAATCTTGTGCCTGGCACCTACCTCCTTCTTCTTCTTCTTCTTCTTCTTCTTCTTCTTCTTCTTCTTCTTCTTCTTCTTCTTTTTTTTTTTTTTTTTTGGTGGTGCTGGGGATTGAACCCAGGGCCTTAGTGCTTGCAAGGCAAGCACTCAACCAACAGAGCTATATCCCCAGCCCGGCACCTACCTTCTTAAAGGGACCCTGGGTTTTCAGGAGGGTGATGACAATTAAAAGTGGGACACAGGCCATGGAGGAGAAAGCCAAGAACCAGCCGATGGAGTACCCCCAGGAAGGGTACACGTAGACATTGTTGTATTTGAGAGGTGTGTACTTGGTCAAGGAGAAGAGGAAAGTGGCCTGGAAAGAGGAAGGGCAGATGCAAATGAGACAGGGAGCCATTTAAAGTCCCTCCCTGGCTACTTGAACAGCCCAAGACATAAGACAAGCAAGACACAAATGTGCATCCCAATTGGGACAGGAAAAGCCACTGCAAATTGTGACCCAAAGCATCACTCTCAAGAACTGAGGCAGGAGGAGAGAGAGATGCAGGGCCGGAGAGTGGATATCCATAAGTCAGGCATCACCTGTCACCCCCCACAAATCATCTGGGGGCAGGAGGGAGGAAGGAGAAGCAGAGAGGGCACATACCAGGCAAAGCCCTGGGGTCAGGAAGAGCCAGGAGATCTTCACCAGTGGCCATGGCCGGTAGCCAATCATGTCTTCAATGTTGTCATAGAAACGGTCCGCCCCTGACCAGGTACAGTGTGGGGAAAGAGGGTGAGAACAACTGCATGGGTCTTTGGGAAAAATTGGCCTGGCTTTGCATTCTTCCCCCACCCCATGCCCCTGGAATGGGAAACTGGAACAGCTGTGTGAATGAGATACGCCCCTGGCACCCCAGTCACAGAGCAGGGCTAGCAGGGACTGGTACCATCCCTGGCTTCCTGTCTAAGGATAACGTGGAGACCTCTACTGTCCTCATCACACGGGAAAGTGTGAGCCCGAAATGAGCCTGGTGGTGACACAAATGCTTGTTGACCTGTGTAGCAGAGATGGATTTGACTCAGGTCAAAGCAGCAAGGAGTTCCATGCTCATGCACACCATACCAAACGCAGGGTTAGAAAACTACAGGACAGTGGTCAGGATCCCAGACTACAGGGGAACCACCTCTGAGTTCCAAAGAAAGCATGATAAGGTTGGTTTATGCTTAGGGAAAATACTGGTTTGGGCTTTGTTTTGTTTTAATGTGTTTTGGTTTCTCTATTTGCTCTAGCTATAGGCAGAGCTGGTCTTCTCACAGTGAAGAACCACACCCTGGTAAAGCTACGTGGAGGACTCATCTCCCCACACCCTGGGACCTTCCCACTCATCACTGTGGCATGAAATTTCCCCACTAAAGAGTCATTGCTTTCACTTCCAAAGCTGAAGTTAAAAGCCAGATGTTGTCAGGGTGGGTACAACATATTAAGGCTCATCACTGTGACTGAGTTTATCAGATCCTCTCTGAGAACGAGATTTGGAAAGGGATAGAACAAAAACCAGAAAACGTCAGAGGCTTAAAGGGAGAAGGTGAGACATCTCTAAGGAGAGGAAAGGACACCAAATAGGAAGAGACAGGGCGACAAAATAATAAACCTTCCTGCTTGTAGCTTCGCCTGAGTCTTTTGACATTGGTACTATGTCCCCACCCTGGTGCAGTGAAGCCAACAGACCTGGGGTATGATGATGGCCCTTCCACTTTCTAGCTGTGAGAAGTAAGGCAAGAGACCCAACCTCTCCGAGACTCCCTTTCCCCTGCAAAAAACTGTTGTAGAGATTGTGAGGTAGAAAGTGGGCTGACCAGTATGACGCCTGGCACAAAGCACACAGCTCAGTAAAAAAGGTTTCTTCTCCCAGTCGTCAGGCATGGTGAAGGCAGAGCATTAAGGCATTCCGCAGCACTGCTGCTTATCCCAGGGCTACGGGGCCCCAGGATGTTGGTGGAAATCCATGGAAGGCAGAATTCACTTCAGTATGAGAAAGAAATGTATAACAGCCACAATGGAAGAAAACTGCTTCAAAAACACAAGAATGAGTTTCCTGTCTGTGGAAGTATTCAAACAAAATCCAGGTAATAACCTGGTTGTTGGAAAGGGAATACGGGAATTTGTGAAGGGCCAGACCAGTGGGCCTAAGAGTCCCTTCTGACTGGGGTTCCCCTGGCGAAGGCCTCAGGCAACCTCTGCATCAAGACCACCCTACATGGCTATTGATCATTCCTCTCTCTGTTCAAGGAAATCTGTTTTGTCGCTGTCCCAGCTCTCGCTGCCCTCATGAGAGATGCCAGGCTGTCTGGCCATGGATAACCTTCCCAGGAAGGAGGAAGGATAGTGATGCAAAGGCTCATAGGAAGCACCCCGCCTCCTAGCCCAGGCAGATCCTGTCCTTCACCAGGCCCCTGGAATCTTCCACCCTCCCAGTCCTCAGCCTCTCTGCCCACTTACCATACACCCAGCTGATGCAGATAACTTCAAACACCGAGAGGAACAGCAGGCAAATGCCACTGGAGGCATAGTAGTCAAACAGCTGGAAGATATACATCCCGCCCTGTGGACGAGGGAGCAGAGCTGAGGCCTGGGGCTGCAGTGCTGGCTGCACACTCCACCAGATGTCAACTCCCCTCCAGGAGTGCCATTCTGCCCGGCCCATGGAATTTACTCCTTGCAGCTAAGAGGATGCCAGCCCTACCTTCAGGTCCTTCATGCAACATCACAGCATCCCACCTTCTGGGAATGGGCATCCACCTTGCTCTGTTCCTTTGGGTTGGGGTATGCCATTCCCTGCTGCAGGCCTGAGTAAGTCATGACCCTGACCCTTGCTACACTCAGGAAAAAGTCCATCCTTTCCACTGGGGTTAGTTGGATAGGAAAAGGTAAGCTGGAAGTGGTACCAGCCTTCCTCAATATCACAGGAAGAAAACCTGCCTGAGAACAAAGTTACCAGAGCAAAGGGGAGCCAGGACAGAGACCATGTCATTAGAGCAGCTAGATCCAACCATGCCTGAAACCCAAGCATCTCTAGACTTTGCAGTCACCCAACCCCATTCATTCTCCTTTCTGCTAAATCCAGGTTGTATTTGGTTTCTGTCACCTGCAAACAAGGGAGACCTGACTAATACAGACAGATCCAGTAAAGCAGTCCCTCCACCCAAACCCTGCAAGGGAAAGCAGATAGGTGTTGATGCCCCACTCAGCAGATAAGGAAAGAGTGGCTCTGACCTCCAGCCTTCTCCCAGATGGTCAACCACAGCCCCAGCCTCCTATCTGGGAGGCAGAATAGATCTCCCCTTCCCCAGGTCGCCCTGTGATGAGCCTCAAAGTAAGTCACCCACCCTGCTCACCTCTGTGACCAACAGGAGCCCGATCAGGTAGCATGCTGCTGCAATGGCGAGGATCAGCAGTTCGCGTCGCCTGCTCTTCCGGAGCTGCCTGGGGAACATGTCCATGGAGGCTGTCACCAGGCACTCCATACAGACAAACTGCAGGCCAGGAGGGGAGCTGGGTGAGGGGCTGTGTGGGAGGCCACCGGTTCCTGCCCTGGCCCCTCTCATCCTATTAGTCACACTGATGCATGAGAAGGAGTAGGGGATCTGGGTGAGGCCAGCCCTGCCCTGGGCCACAAGAAGGGTCCCAGCAGGGAGGACTGGAAGGGGAGATCTATTCTGCCTCCCAGATAGGAGGCTGGGGCTGTGGTTGACCATCTGGGAGAAGGCTGGAGGGTATTTGAGGGAGCACCTGTGTGTGTGGAAGGCTCCAACTTTGAGAACAAAATGAGCAGCCACCCCCGACACCCAGACAGAAGAGGGTCTTGAGGTCTGGGGCCACCCAGCCCTGGGTCGTAGAGGAGGCCTGAGATTCATGGGTTGGAGGAAAGGAACGAGAACAGTGATGTCAAGACAAGCAGAAGATGGAAATAGGGTCACCAGGGCAGGGCAGGGCTGGACTGGGTGACATACCTGGCTGTCCAGCCCCAGGAATATGAGCATGATGAAGAAAAGGCAGGACCACAGCTGGGATAAGGGCATCATCGTCACAGCCTTGGGGAATGCAATGAAGGCCAGACCAGGACCTGCCAGGCACAGAGCACGATCAGCTAACCCTCTCCCCCTGCACTGTCCTGTCTGTGGGCCTGTGCATGGTGTGGCATGCAGGACTCAGCAAGAGGCAGGGTGAGTCCATTATTCTACTTCCTGGAGACAAAGTCATTCCTTCATGCATTCACAACTCAGTCCATCCACTCATCTGTTCCCCTTTCCTTCTTCCCTTCCATGGGCCTTGCTTTGGGCCAAGCACTGTCCCTCCAAGGCTTCTAGGGCTTCTGCCCCCTCTCCTTCCCCTCAGGTCCCAAGAGCATGGAGCACCTACCTGACTCGGCCACTTCAGAAATGGGCACCCCCTGTTCTTGGGACATGAAGCCCAGGATGGAGAAGACGACAAACCCCGCCACAAAGCTGGTGGCACTGTTGAGGAAGCAGAGGGCGATGGAGTCCCTGTGGGAGTAGGTTGATGCAGACAAAGATAGGAAGAGAGGAAGAATCCAACAAGGGAGGAGAGGGGAAAGGCAGGGGGTGGGAGGAAGCAGAGATGAGCGATGGGAGAGAGAATGGAGAGAAAGACAAAGGTCAGGGGTCAGAGAAAGAGGAGAGGAAAGTGAGAGGGAAAGTGGGGGAGAAAGAAATTGAGCCTGGCAAAGGAACCATAGTGTCACCTTGATATCCCACTCCCTGGGCCCAGGTTGGTGGGTCTTGGTCTCGGTGGCCACCTCCAGAACCACGACCCTCTTCAGCCCCCAGAGAGGCGGCATTCACTCTCACGCCTGCCCCAGCCCCAGTCCCAGCCCCAGCCCTGCCAGCTCTTACCTGTAGCAGTTGTTGTGATACTTGTTGTAGCTGCCCAGGGCTGTGAGGCAGCCCTGACAGATGGCAAAGGAGAAGAAGATCTGGGTGCCTGCGTCCATCCACACCTGCACAAGACCCCAAGAAAGAGGTGGGGTCAGGAGCGGGTGGCCAGGGCCTGGAGCCAGAACCCAGACCCTGGCCCAGCACCAACCCCCCCCAGCATGCCCGAGAATGTCACACCATGTCCCACTTCCACTCGTGTCCTCCCTTCTCTCCTCAGTGGCCTCTCACAGGCAGGCCCATTTTCAGTAGGCACTTAGGAAGCACCAAGGAGGTGTGTGTCACTTGAATGCCTCAGGTGTAGTCTATAAACTCAAGGTGAGGCCTCAAGGCCTCAAGGTGAGGCCCACCTGTAGGGCAGAGCCAAGAGTCACTTGCATTCATTCAACTAGTGTATATACCTCATGCCTTAGGCAGCTGTGACCTGGGGCAAAGAGGCCACTTCATGACAATAAAAAGGAAAACCACCAAGACTTCATGGACACGCAAAAATGTGCTCAGACAAGTCCTAGAGGAGGAAATACATGTGTGGGAGATGTCCAACCTTGTCCATAGTTCAAAAAAAGTTAAATTAAAGCCATTAAAACTGTTTGGATCTATCAAGTTATAAGACTAAAATAAATATTAGTCAAACTTTACACAGGCCTTACAGGAGGAAGGGTATCCTCAAACACTGGTGATAGAAATCTACTTTTCTTTAAAGCCAGTACCAGCCAAGGCACAAGTCTGTAATCCCAGCAGCTCAGAGGCTGAGGCAGAAGGATCACAAGTTCAAAGCCAGCCTCAGCAACTTAGCAAGGCCCTAAGCACCTCAGAAAGATCTCGTCTCTAAATAAAATATTAAAAAGGGTTGAGGATGTGGCTCAGTGGTTAAGTACCCCGGGGGTTCAATCCCTGGTACCAAAAAAAAAAAAAAAAAAAAAAACTCTCTTAAAGCCAGTGCCATTCACAGGTTCAACCAACTACAGAACTACAGAGTAAGAATGTTCTCCCCAAAATGCACCTCTACTGAACATGAACAGATTTTTTTCTAGTCATTGTTTCTTTTTTTTTTTTCTAAATTTTTTTAGTTGTAAGGGGACACAGTATCTTTTTATGTGTTTATTTTTATGTGGTGCTGAGGATTGAACACAGTGTCTCACGCCTGTGAGGCAAGTGCTCTACCACTGAGCCCCAGCCCCAGCCCTTGTCATTATTTCTTAAACTACACAGTGCAACAACTAATTGTATAACATTGATCTTATATTAAGTACATAACTTATCTAGAGATTATTTAAAGTATACAGGAAAATTGCATGGACTATCTATAAACCCTATACAATTTTATATGAAACTTGAGCATCCAAAGAATTTGCTCTCTGTAGGGGTCTCCCCCACCAATCTCCCATGGATACTAAGGGATGATCATATATTAAAAATAGATATCTCCTCCAGGTGCAGTGGCACATGCCTGAAATCCCAGCAACTCAGAAGGCTGAGGCAGGAGGCTCACAGGTTTCCAACCAGCCTCAGCAACTTAGTGAGACCCTGCCTCAAAATAAAAAAATCAAAAGGACTGGGGATGTAGCTCAGTGGTAGAGTTTCTCTGGGTTCAATCCCTAGTACTGGGGGAAAAATATAGATATCACCTAAATGTCCAAGAGCAGGGAAGAGCTCTAAGAGGGCAGAGAGACTGGTCTGTTCTGTCCACTCTCCTTTCCATGGCACTAGAACAGTACTGAGCACTTAATGGGTCCTCAGTACATTTTTGTTGAATAAATAAATGAATAATGAATGGGTGATATATTATACGGGTGTTAATAATGATACTTTAAGGTGCATTTAATAGCATGGAAAAGTCTCATAAGTAAAAAAGGGTATATGTCTCTTTAAATATAATTATCTCAACTATGTTAGAAAGCAGGCTGGGGATGTAGCTCAGTTGATAGAGTGCTTGCCTCGCAAGCCCAAGGCCCTGGGTTCAATGCCTAGCACCGCAAAAAAAAAAAAAGAGAGAGAGAGGGAAGCTATGTTAAAAAGCACACATACTCCACATAGTAAAAAAGGTTGGAAGGAAATATACTAAAATGCCAACAGAAGTTAAATCTGAGTGGTGGGATTATAAGAGATTTCAAATCTTTTTCAGTTTTTTTCCATGCTATCTAATTTTTCTCCAGTGAGCGCTTATTGCTTTTTACCAAAGGAAAAGTAATGGAAGTACTGACTGGTTTGGGGCAGGAAACATCAGGATAAAGGGTCCCACGTGGTGCCCACCTGAGGGTCCTTGAGGCGAAGCAGGTCTGGTCTCAGGTAGTAGATGATGCCCTCATAGGCTCCAGGAAGGGTGACACCTCGGATCAGTAGGATGATCAGCATCAGGTAGGGAAATGTGGCTGTGAAATAAACAACCTGGAGGAGAAGTAGGCCAAGGTCACTCCTGGTGGGGACCCGGCAGCCAGGAGGAGGCAGAGAGTCTCCAGTGGTCCCCCCCAACCGTGGGCAGCGCCAGTCACACAGAGCTCGCTTGCCACCAGGTTCCAACATCATAGAAAGAGCCTGGGGGGAGAGCACATGAAACTTTCCACACCTCCCCTACACATTCCAGTGGCTCCTACTCCCCAGCTCAATGTGAGATACACATCAGCAGGGTAAGCAGGGAGGAGGCAAAGAGGAGGAGGGGTACAGGCACGGGTGCAAGCTTCCTGCCCATGATTCTTCAAAGACTCATCTGAAATCCAGAACCTGATCAGCCTTGATCCTTCAACCTGGCTGCTCTCCCATGGCCGATGGTGAGGGTGGGACTGCCCCTCACAGGAGAAGGAGCCAGATTTGTCTAGTGATTTGCAGGGAGATTCAGACTGTACTTTTTCAGGCTTAATGGTGGAGAAGCAACAGTGGCCTAAGCTCAGCAATCCTGGAGACACACTAAAGGTGTTCCACTCTGTCCTTGACCACACTTGGCTCCTTACCAAGGCAGCAGCCTCATCTGTGAGGTTAGAACTACTATTATTCTTATCATTAGTATTGCTTTTATTTTTACAACTCAGAGAATGGGAGGCTGCTATGGGAACAGCCTAAATGTAGGGCTGATCAGAACGGTCAGCATCCTGCCTTCCTGGCTTTAAAACACATGAAGCAGAACCTTAGGATCTCTGTGTTGGAAATCAAACCCCAATTCTCTCTATATAATAAGCCTTCTGTTATCCAGTTTTGGCTTGAACCCCATCAGCAACTGGCAACTCACCACCCCAAAGACAGTTCTGTTTGTGACTTGTGCTAAAAATTTTCTTGATATGTTATTAAATTCAACAAGCAAGTCTTAAGAGTGTGTGATCCTATTTGTGCAATATACTCACATAATGGATACAGACACACACCTACATACCGATGAAAGGAACTAGGAGGCAACACAGAGAAAGTCAACAGGGATTAGCAGATCCAACTGCCATCATGTTGGTGGCTTGTACAGTGATTAGCTCCAACAGTGGGATTTTTATGGTTCTTATTTTGCTCTGAACATTGCTTACGTAAACAGGTCTTTCAAAGTCTCTTGGAAAAAGAAAGTGTTTCCTTGTATTGAGCTAAACTCTGTCTTCCTACAATTTCCCTTATTCTCACCATGCATCTCTCCTCTACTACTCTTTCTTTCAGTTCTCCAGAGGGACCTCCAAGTGTCCATAGAGAGCAAACAGGAGCCAGAACATCTCACCTTGCCTGTGGACTTGACCCCCTTCCAGATGCAGAAGTAGCAGATGATCCAGGCAAGCAAAAGACACAGGGCCAACTCCCAGCGCAGGGTCCCCAGGTCATGGATGCCTGAGGTGATGCCCAGAACCCGTCTCCTAATGGATTAGGAAAAATTAAAAACCAGTGAAAGGCTAAAAAGGATGAATTGCCTATCACCAAGTGTGCTAATTCTTAGAGCCAACCCCACAGGCCTTATATTCCAGGGCTTCCTCCACTCCCAGCCCTCCCCACCTCCCCTGTGGCCATGCCATGTTCCCACCTGTGGTCTTTATGGCCCTGGCTGTTAGAAGACCAAATCATCATAATGCCATAGGTATCTGTGTCTTTCTAACTCATCCAGATTTCTCTGTTGTACAGAGAGAGAAAAAGAGAGTGAGGGTGGTAAGGAAGGTATGAGCAATACATTCATGGAGAGTAGATATTTGTATATGCAGGGTGATTGGCAAGAATGTGAGTATCACAGGGAGGGGCTGAACTCTAAAGATGTGGGGCTCGGAAGATGCATATGGGCTGATGGAGATGTGGGTATGCCTGGGCGAGAACTGTAGGTAATCAAGGACCTGCATATGAGAGGGAATGGGCAGACACAGAATGTTGGCAAGCATGTGTGGGGTGAGGTGGGTGTGAGGGTGTAGCTGGATCTGTGAGAGAATGCACATGGATACATGTGGCATGGTGGAGGTGGAGGTGTGCGTAATCACATGGGAAGATGAAGGTGTGAGTGAGCCTGCCCATTTCTGTGTGTAAATACTTCCACATTAGCCAGTGTCAGGCTGCCAATGTGACTGGTGAATACAGAGTTGGGAAGAGATGGGCACAGTCTGCTCTCCTGAGGCTGTGGAGACTGTTTCCAGCACACCATTGGATATGTGTGAGGTAGATGTAAGGGAGTAGATGGGTATTCGTGAGATTGAAATGGAAGTGGATAGAAAAATGTGAGTTTATGTAGACTCATGTGGGTTTGGGGTGAGAGTAAGGGTACAGGAGGACAAGCATGGGTGGATGTGAGATTGTTCCCTCATCCTTCAGGGATGTGGAGTTGGGGGTAGGAGGTGCATGAGTGCTAGAAAGCATGCAAAGAGTCTAAAACTTGCATCCCAGATATCTAAATTTGCACCCTGGACTTTCAAATTTACACAATTCAGACATGGAGACTTTCTCTGCTTAGGAGTCCCTAGATGTGACAACCAGGCCCAGCACCTACTCCCAAAATTCCATGACAGGTGAGGTGAAGTTCTCAGAATGGGTCACTGTGCTGGGGGCTCCAGAGTGGTTCAGAAAGTCCATGCAATGCTCTGTTGGAGACAAGGTGGGGTGCATGTCAGTTAAGGACATGATGGGGAGAGATGGGCCCACATCCTATTCCCCCAACCTTAGTGGTCCCTAACATTCTGGTCTCCCTTTGGATGCCCTCCTTTCCAGAGTGTGAGAGGTGGACTTCTGAGGAGGTTCTTGGGATCAGTTCCTCCTCCTCATGTGGCCTCTTCTTATTCCCAGTGGGCCTGGCCACCTGCCAACCTCTGACACCATCCAGATGGAAGATGATGTGGGTAGTTCACAAGGGTAGCATTCCTGACATCCTCACACTATCACCCCTGTCTACAGACAAGGGACCAAGTCCAGGTGCTCTTCCTGGCTTGGGATGATGTTCCCATGGTGGGCTCTTTTATTTTTCACCTCTCCCTCCCACTGTTACACAGTTAACTGTTTCTTCAACCCACAATGCTTTGTACTTGTTAAATTGTTTCTACGGCTCTACAGTAAGCTCAGAGAGGCCTGGGTCCAGGTTGCCCTTGTTTGGCTTTGGAACAGAGTTTGGCACATAATAGGTGCCCAGTAAATATTTGTTAAATGATGAATGATAACCTCTTACTACAGCCCCACTAGGTTCCCACAACTGTACTCAGTTTTCCCAGGGGCTGGTCTAAGGACCCATGAAGGGTCAGCCAGCAGAACTGGCACCAAAGCTCACATGACTTGGCTTTGAGGCAAGTTCTGCCATATGATGACCATCACCAGCCACCACCTTGGCCCAACCTCAAGGAACAGGCACCATCCCAGGGACTGAAAGGATGGATACCTGTGTTCCAGGAATTGGTGCAGGTCGTCCAGGGAAGCTCAGAGGTGAAGGAGCTGAACAGGTAGAAGAGGGCCCAAGCAAGGATGATGATGTAATAGATATTCAAATAGGACTCGATGACCACAGACGCCAGGCCAATACCTTCAGAGTGTTGGTGGGGCGGGGAGAATCCAAGAGATAAACATTAGCAAAAAGTCACATAAATGCTGCCAGATGTGCCTTACAAGGGTCTTCTTAGAGTTAGGGTTTATCATTGACACAAGAAGCCATTTATAACATTTTTTTCTAAGAAAAGCAGAGATTATAAATCATTGTCCTATATATTCTCCCAATTTTGTAACATATATTTGAGAGTGTCTATTTTTGCTTATGAGAAAACTCTGGAAAGATTTTCACCCCAAAGTTAGCAAGAAGTTCTTGAGGTGATAGGATTTTAGTTTACTTTTTCAAGTTTTTTTTTTATTTTGCTTATTGCATTTTCTATTTTTCTGATACAATTGTGTATTATTGCAAAATGAAAAGGTCAGAAAGAATAAAGGAGTAAGAAGAGGAAAATGGTAAGAAACCCACTGCACCATGTACAGCCAGAGGAATGAGAAGTTATGCTCCATTTGTGTACAATGTGTCCAAATGTGTTCTACTGCCATGTATAACTAATTAGAACAAAATTTTTAAAATAAATAAAAATAGATTTTAAAAAATGTTTCTTAAAAAAAAGAGAGAGAGAGAGAGAGCAAGAAACCAGTCAGGAAGAGAGAAGTAACCCTTATCATGATGTGCCTAACCCCTTGTCCAGAGCCCCTCACTGCAAAAAGTGGGAACTTGAGCTTCCATTTTAACACTTGTCATGCAGGCTCTGGTTGGTGGGGTCCACTTGGTTGCCTCAATGGAAAAGTGTGCTATAAAAGTGGAATCTTGCCAGGTGTGGTGGTGCACACCTGTGATTCACTCTGGAGGCTGAGGCAGGAGGACAGCAAGTTCAAAGCCAGCCTCAGCAATTTAGTGAGACACTAAGCAACTTAAGAGGACCCTGTCTCAAAATAAAAAATAAAAAAGGCTGGAGAACTGACTCAATGGTTAAGCACCCCTGGGTTCAATCCCCTGTACCTAAATAAATAAATTAATTAAATTAAAATGAAACCTCCTCACAGTCACTTTAAAAGCAGCATGTTGCCAGGCAGAGTGAAAGCCAGCTGGGGAGGGGTTGGGAGTGGGGCTCCCGAAAGCCAGAGTCCACGCGCACTTTCCCACCCGATCGAGTTGGGGAACAGAGGACTCATCCTGGTCAACGCTGTTTAATGAAGAGCTGTGGCCTATGGAGAACAACACGTCAGACTGAGGGCTGGCTGAGAAATCCGTGCTGTGAACCAAACTGCTCCTCTGGGGTACGAGCACACTCGCGATTGTTTTGTCCCATCCTGAAAAGGGACGCTTTGCAGGCGTGGTGGTCTCCCTGCGTCTGCGGCCAGGGTGTGACGCTGCGGGGACTGAGGAGCCAGGGCTGCCTGTGGCCGAGGTCCCCTGGGAGCGGTGGGCCAGCCTGTGGATATTTCCAGCACACACAGACACCCACTCAGACAACGAAAACACAAACAAATGGCCACTGTGCCGGCTTCCCGAACGCCCTGTGCTCCTGATGGGTTGGCGGACCGAGCAGGGCGGGGCTCAGCCGGTAAACACCGTGGGCCCGGGCGAGGGAGGGGCGGGACCTGGACGCGGGGTTCTGGTGGTGCCAGCTGAGAGGAGGCAGGGGCGCTGGGGCGACTGCGGTGATTCAGGCGCTTGAGCAGACTGGGGAGGTGGTGTGGGTAGGCCCAGGCTGCGTTTCCAGTGTGTCCTTTGTGCACAGGCTACTGGGAGCTTGGGCGGGGAGGCGGGGAGTTAAGCAGGGAAAGAGTAGGCCGTGAGCAGCTTGCACTTCCACCAGGGGCAGGGCTCACACTTTGAACCAGCCTCTTCCTGAGCACTCAGGCCTGGGGAAGCTCTGAAACTTGGAAAATGGAAGGAGCGGCAATCTCTTCCCCTACCCCATCCAATGCCCACCTGCCAGGGTACCCCCATAAGAGTGTTCTACAGAGGCCCAGCTTTGATGGGGCTGCCCAGGAGCTTGCTTGGACCTGGGAATAGGACTCAACTGGGTGGACATTTACACACTGCCGCAGTCCAGAGCAGAACACCCGGAACTCCTGCAGCACAGAACTTATGAGGAGAACATGCCAGGCTTCACTCTGCCCTGCCCCTCACTGCTGCCCCCACTGGGGTGCCCTGGATGTTCCCAGAGGCATGGCATGAAACGGGCCTCACTCTCCCCCAGTGTGGTCAGGCACCCAGCCTTCCAGGAACTGAGATGTTCCCCATTACACTCAACTCTATCCAGTTCAAACTGTGCCCAGGAAACCCAAGAATTCCTAGTCCCTGGGACTCCCTTAGGCACTGACATGAAGGGAACAGTCCTCTCTGCATTTCATATGTGCAAGGAACTTCTGAAGGACAGGAAGGCACCTGGGGTATCCCACTGTCCCCCAGGGAACTGGCCCAATCAACTAAAGAGGGGCTGGGGCAGGATGCTCCAGGCTGCTCACATTAGTGCCAACAGATTCATTGAGAGAAGAACGGAAGTTGCCCCTGATATAGTCAAGAAGGAAAGTGTAGGTAGACCGGAACTCAAATCCTTTGTGAATGACCCCATTTTCCTCATCTACAAAATGAAACCAATAGTTTCTGGAGAATTAGGTGAGAAAAGTGCTTGCAAGAGACCTGACACAGGGTAGGGCCTAACAGATGCTGGACATCACCATCAACATCATTCCCATCACAGTGTATGTTGCGGGCCCATTTGGGACCCAGGCCATAAACTCAGAAATATTTTCCACTAGACTGATGAAGATTGAACTTCAGGGTTCCTCACTTGCAGGGTTCCTCACTTCCAAGCTCTGCACCTAATTTGGTATTTGCAATTTTGTCTTGTTTTTCTTGAAGTATGCCCTCCTTCCCAAGCTTTATAAGCTTTGGACCCTGAAAAGTCTGATTAGCACTTAGCACAGGATGAGAGCGGATAAGCGAACGAGGCAGTGAACAGGTAAAAGATGATGACAGTGAAGGGAGGGATGATGGAAGGATGGAGGCATGAGGATGTCCCCATGGACTGGGAGGAGGAGGGAGAATACTCACCCTGGAAGAGGGGGCAGATCTTCCTCCAGGCCGTGACACTCCCTTGGCTGGTGTACTGGCCCAGGGCCACCTCTAGGAAGAACACGGGGATGCCACAGCTGAAGAAGAAGATGAAGTAGGGAACAAAGAAGGCTCCTGCAGGAGAGGAGAGATAGGGACTGAGCCACACCTTGCTCCCTTCAGCCCTGGGACCCTCCCAGAGACCTGTCCTCCAACACCCTCCTCCTTAGTGCCTTCCTCACCCCTCCCGGGGGCCCAAGATGGCCACCTCCTTTCTCGTGCTGTCATGGGTGGTGGGTGGAAAAGTTCCAAACTAAACCCTTCTTGAGGTGGGCAAGACCTTTGAAAGGAAATGAATGAATTAGGATTAGGAAATCCTAATAGATGCACTATTTATTTTCTTAGTGTGCTTCACAAATTTTGTCAGTGTATTTATTTTTGGAACCCAAACATGTGTTCTGTATAATTCAATATGCTTATTAAATTATCACATTTGGCACATTTCAGAGAAAAACAAACAAACAAAAACACCTTGGAAACATTATTTTCACACTAATAATTTTCAGAGTGTTCCCTCACTCCTATCAAGCTCTGGTCTGCACATAGCTCCCAGCAAAGAAAGCTATCACATGATTAGACACTGATCAACAGGTACTGAGGGAGGCCAGGCTAAGAGACGTTAAGCAAATCATGTGATGGAATTGAAGACAACCCTAAGCCCAGTGCCCACTGTGGTAGGAATCACCAAGGCAGCAACCTCACCTCAGAGGTTCATCTACGGGCAAGTGGATTCTAGTTCATTGCCCAATAAATAACACTTATTTGGTGCTGTGTGTCAGACCCTCTTCTAAATGCTTCACCAACATCAAAATCCTCACAAAACAACTTCCCATGGGATAGGTACTATTGCTATCCCCTTCCACAGATGAGAAAACTGAGGCTGGGTTAAAAATGCAAAAACTGAGGCAAAAATGAGGAAAGAAGCACTAACCCAGAGGTTCTGATGCTGATCTTAACCACTACATCAAAATGCCTCTAAAGTAATCTCTCTTGTATGTGAAAAGAATGGAAAGTATAAAGGAAAAGGCTCCATCCTTCCAGTTTTCTTATAAACACATGCATTCATTTTTCCTTTGCAAAATGAGAACCTACTATAGATTATTTGATAACCATTTTAAAAATCTTTATCATGAACCTGTTCATATCAATGAATCTATACCTATATCATTGTTTTATTGGCTATATAGTATTCCACTCCATGGAATCCTAGCCTATTTCACATACCTTAACGTTGGGCTTTTTGGTGTACATTAGAAACACCACCATGGTGAAGACCATTGTCCATAGCCTCCTGCACTAATTTTCTCCTTAATGCTTATTTCTTTTTTTTATTTTAGTTCTTTGTGCACAACTGGAGTACAACTATCATTTTTCTGATTGTCCACAAAGTAGAATCATACAATTTGCATACTTATACATAAGGTATAGATGTTTGTCTCATTCTCTTTCCTTCCCCACCCCCTACCCACCCCTCATTTTCCTCTATACAATCCATCCCTTCTCCATTCTTCCCGTGCCTCCCCCTACCCTCCTACTAATTTCTAATAGAGGAATTGCTGAGTCTAAAGTTATGCTTTTCTGTTTTGTTTTGCCTTACATGTGTGTGTGTATGTGTGTTAAAATACATAAAACATGAACCACTCTAACCATTTCCAAGTGCATGGTTCAGGGGCACTAAGTCCATTCACAGTGTTGTGCAACCATCACCCATCCACCTCCAGAAATGTTTTCATCATCACAAACTGAAACTCTGTACATATTAAACAGAACTCCCCATTCCTGTTCCTCCTCAGCGCTTAGCAACCGCAATTCTACTTTCTGTTTCTATGAATGTGCTTATTCTAGGTTCCTCACGGAGGTGGTATCAGAGAGTATTTATCCTTCTGTGTCTGACTGATGTCATTTAACATTTCTTCAGGATGCATTCTGTCACAGCATATATCACAATTTCCGTCTCTATTAAGGCTAAATAATGTTCCTTGTGTGTCTATGTCACACTTGGTTTATCCATTTATCCACTGTTGGGCATTTGGGTTCTTCCCACCTTTGGGGTATGCACATTTTTTAAAGGTCTTTGACATGCCTTATCATATTGCTCCCCATTACTCTTAATACCCCCCCACACACACACACACACAAGTAACGTGTGAGAATGAAGGAGGATTGTGTCCTCCGGACCCTAGGGAGCCACAGCCAGCTCCTAACTCTCCACTGAGCTGTGGTCCTGTGGCCTCACATTGGTAAGCACACTGCGCTGACAGCACTGGCCCAGGTTTGAGTTGTGTGGGTGAGCACAGGGCCTATGAGGGGCAGGGTTCAGGAGAAGGGACATAGCTCAGGGACTCTCCCACGGGGCACTTGATAGGAGGGCTATGGGGCATGTGGCCTGCAGGCCCCTTCCAGCTGTCAGAGTGTCTTCTTCTCTCTAATAAAGGAGATGGCTTCAGTTCTGACCTTAGAATGTGGGCTTTGGCCCCACAGAAGCTGGAGACCCTAGAAGGGCTTCCCTCAGGCTGTGTCCACCAGGTCTAGACTTTACAGGGAGGAGGAGGTTGATTTTAGTCAATGGTATGTTGATTTTGGCTTTCTCTGGGTTTCCAACACACCAGTCTGCAAATTAGCTTATCAAACTCTTGCTTATGTGGTTAACCTGGTCCTCAGCCCTCTTGGTGTCTGCAGCTCTGTGGATACAAGCAGCCTAATGATGTCCCTGGGGTCTTGGCAGACAGGGTGACCTGAAGCTTGTGGCTAGTTTAAGATTCCCCCTCTGCTCTAAGTTGATCTTACTATCCCTCCCAAGTTCTCTTTCCTGACACTGACAATGTCAATGATCAGAATTTCATAAAGTTCTCTTTTGCAGTGAACAGTTTTTTAAGGATGACCTGGTTTAGTGGCTTCCCTCTTTTTTATAACCAAAGACCAGGTTAGACCAATAATCATATTATTATTTTTCTATTATTTTGAAAGTTGTTTCTCTACAGAACCACTTATTAACTAATAATAAATGAATTTCCCTACATATATTATTTAAAATCATATTTAACTGCCAATCAGGGCTTATGATCAGTCTCAGAAAAACATTATTACCACAATGAGTTAATTCAACTGCACCCTAAAAAGAACAGTTCACCTTTGGGTGCATCTGTGACATCTCATTCCCATATAAATCCATTATTAGGTTGTCTGAAATAAGCAAACTAATCCCTGGGCTTTCTTTATTAACTTCCTAGATCCCCAAAGTCCGGTGACCCCCAGAGTGGGACTCTAGGTCTCATTTAGCCCTCTCAGCAGTGTCTTTCCCAAGCACAGTGGGCCTGCGGACACCCACTGCCATGCCAAAATCCACAATACTCAGGTCCCTTATATGAAACAGCAGTATTTGCATATAACCTCCACACATCCTCCCGATACCTTAAATCATTTCTAGACTATTTATAATATCCTAATACAATGTAAATCCTGTGTGAAGTGTATACTGTACTGTAGAGGGAATAATGATAGGAATAAAAGACTGTACACGTTCAGTATAGGTGCAACCATTTTTTAAAAATATACATACACACACACACACACACACACTTTCACCTTCAAATCTTTGCTCAAATGTTGCCTTCTTGGCAAAACCTTTCCTATTTCCAACCCCTCTGCCTCTCCCAGTGATCCAGCATTCCCTGCCCCTTGTCCCTGCTGTACTTGTTGCCACTCTGCTCGTCACCACTTGACATGTTACACGTTTTCTTGTCTGTAATTTGTCAGCCTTTATCAGAATATGACACTCAGACCAGGCTGTGTTTTGTATCTGGAACACTGCCTGGCACAAGATAGACCTGTGATGATATTAGTTGAATGAGTGAATGGAGTTTGTATAGAGTAATGCTCCTGCTGTTGCCTCATTTAAAAGCCACCAGAGTCCTGTAAAATGTCATCCCCATTTCACAGAGGGAGACACTGAGGCTAGAGGTGGAGCTGGAACTCCACTGCAGCCTTCCAATTCCATGACAGCCCTCCTTCCATTTGACCACACTGCCCAGGAAGGAGGGGCCCAGGTAGGCACTGCTCAGCCACAGGGCACAGCTCTCCCCACCATGCCTACCTCATTGTGAACTCACCACCTCCATTTTTGTAGCAGAGATAGGGAAACCTCCAGACATTGCCTAGCCCAATGATCTCCCCGGCCACTGACAGCACAAACTCCATCTTGTTGTTCCATTGGCCCCGATCCTTCACCTGGTCCTCGCCTTCCTGGTCCAACGTCTCTCCCTCCTCAGGGACCCAAGAGACCACAGGAGGCCCGTCCTCTTGAACTGCCACTTTTTTGTCCATAGCCAGATAGTGGGTTGGGAGGCCCCGTGGATGGGGAAAGATGCAGGGAGAGGCAGAGTCTGGTGGGAGAAGGAGTGAGCTGTGAAATCTCTGCACAGGCCCCACCACCCTGCCTTCCCCGGCCCAGGCTCTGCTGTTGGAATATTGCTTTTCGTCTCTATGGCACCTCTCCCTAGAGTGACACTTTGCTCTCAGAGTCATGAGACTAAGCAAATGGGGAGCAAATCTTAGTTTGCTGATTTTGCTGACGGGAAAGTCAAGCGTTGGTAGATGAAGTGATGCAACTTGCCCACGACCATTCAGGAGCAGAACTGCAAAGTAAAATCTAGGCTTTGGGCATTTTGTATCAAGTCTCTTTTGATCTCTATTGCCAGTCACCATCACAGCTGGCCTATCTGCCCAGATCCTCAATATTTAGTGGGTGACACTAGCCCAGCCTCTGGTCTCCAAGCCAGAAGGAATCAAAGACTGCCAGGGGTGACAGGGGTCAAAGGTCAGTGTGTCTGAGGTGGCAGCATTGGTCTGCCCAGTTGTGTGCTTGTTCCTGTGCCAAGCTGATGGATCAACTCAGGGTAAACATGGGGCCGGCCAGCCCTGGGTGTTTGATTGGAAGGGCAGAAGAAGGTGGGACTTCTGAACAAAGTTGGATGGGGACTAAGATTGGCTCCAGGGCCAATGTAAGCCTTCAGAGGAACTCTGTTTTTTTTCTCCCAATTGCATTTCCATCCTGAGAAAAGTTAGGGAGCTTGGTGCCAAGAGGGATCGTCAGAGCAATTGTCACTTGGGTGGTGGTCATTTCCAGATGACTCCAAGATAACCAAATGGTCTCCTCAAGAGGGAAGCCCAGGACCGGGATTGTAGCTCAGTAGCAGAGCACTTGCCTTGTACATGTGAGGCACTGGATTCGATCCTCAGCACCACATAAAAATAAATAAAATAAAGGCATTAAAAAAAAAAAGAGGAAGCCCAGTGAGAACTGTCCATCATGGCAGATGGCCATCCTTTCTCCCTGCCCTCCTAAAGATCCTGGAACTCCCAGGATCTCCAAGAGAATGGCGTGGGCCCCTCTCAGTTTTGTTCCCTTTCATCTGTCAGTCACCAAGAGATAATTGCAGCAGGGTTGTTTCTGGAGTCCATGTTTGCCTTCCACTCTCACCTACACATACAATCAGCCTGAGGCCACTTCTGTCTTTATTCCCAGGAAAGGGCCAGGAGATAGTGCCCCAGACTACAGAGGAAAGCACCCATCCCGCCACCCCTCACCTCGGAGGAGTGTTGGGGAAATCAAAGTGACCGGGTCTACCAAGTACTCCATGCTCCTCCCAGGTTCTGGAGAAGCACAAGGGAGTCTTTTTATTAAGGAAGAGTCTGTGTTTATTTGTTGGTCCTTTTAACCCAGGCAACAGCCCAAGCCCAAGTCAGTTAGAAAGGTGTGGGCAGGAGCCATTTGAGGTTATGGAAATTTTTGAAGGTGACTTGGAGGGTACAGGTTATCCCAGGAGCAGAAAGCATGTCAGGGTAAAATTCTGGTATTGGACTTATTCAGAGGCTTCTAATGCAAGCTCAGTCCAGGAGGGAGGATGAGGAGTCACTCAGGAATTCAAGACCTTGAACCTCAGATACAAGAGAGAAGGAAGAAGAGAAGGAAAGAGGGCTCCAGGTTTGGAGTAAGTGGCCAGACCCATGGGAACTTAAAGAACCAGAGCTTTGGATTGAAAGAACAGGGGAGCTTGACCTCAGGGGAGAGATCCTTGATGCCTGAACCCAAAAGTGACCATTGCTAGGGAGTTAGAACTGGGGTACTCTAAGGAATGGCCCCTGAATCATTATCAAACTAATAAACAAATAAATGAATGAAAACTTGGAAACATTGATGAAAAAGCATCAGAGAGGAAACCTGAGATCTTGTTCAGCTTTTGCTAATTACAATAACAATAAAAGGCTAACATTTGAGTAAGCACTGTGCTAAAAATATACGAATCTATGTGGACATTACTAAATCTCTTCCTTATAAGTCTCTGAAGTAGATATTCCTGTTAGCTCTATTTGATGAGGAAGTGAAGCTCAGAGATTAGGGAACAGTACCCGGCACCTAGCAGGTGCTCAGTAAAACTGTTTTTGAAGAGTGGAATAAACTTACCAAGACAATAAGTGGTGGAGCTGAGTCTTGCTGTGTGACCTTAGGCAACTCACACCTCCTCTTGAGTTTTAATCTTCCTGGAAGAGAGAATGACCCCTGCTCAACAGGGGTATTGAATCAGTGGGAGGATAACAACAAGATCCATAAAAGAAATTAGTGTCTTTGCTTGCCAAGCCATTGGGTAGCTGAGCTCAGGGCAAGCCCAAGCTCAAGGGTCCCCAAGGAAGTGGTCAGCAGAAAAGTCTTACTATTCCCAGACCAGAGGCAACTATTTCAAGACCCAAATGCTCTCAATAGGTGTAGATGGGGAAAGGAATAAATGAGGGAATGACTGAAGAGAAAGCTGAAGGAGGGCAGGGACAGAAATCAGTTTGTGCCAAGGATTTGGGTTGTATTGAGGATGGGGGAGGAAAGAGAGAGGAACATGAACTGACATGGGATAATAATATTTTTAAATAAAAATAGTATTGGAAGAAGCATAACTTAAGGGTAAGAATGAAAAACCAGAACGGCAAATTGAAGGCAAGAGCAAGTAAAAATGAAAGCTGCACCAGAGCCATGGTAAATCAAGGGGAAACAGACTGAAATTGCAGCAAGAGAGATTTAAGTTAGACTCGGGGGAGAAATATCCTTCAGGACATTAAACATAAAAACAAACTACAGTGGCTCTCCTTTTGGGGTTACTTTTAAAAGTCAAAAGGATAGCATACCCTACCCCCACAATGCCTTTCTACTTCTAGCCTGTTTATTAAGAATGGTTTAACCAGCATTGTCCACAGCAAAGATGATTTCTGGAGATCTCCTTTCTTAGAATTCATCCCATCTCTGTCCTTTCTGCAGCCTTCAGTGTCTCCTCCCCAAGCTGTCTCCCTGCTTTGTTAAACTGGGCCAGAAGACGGGGATGGGAGATGGTCCTCGCCATACTTCAGTACCCTCCAGAAATGAAGACACCAGTGTGCGCACTAGGCTCTAGTCTTTAAGAGACTAGAAAGTACAAAGTTAATTCTGTTTTGGGTGCTGGGTTTGTATGGAAGCCTAGTCGGGCTCTAGCAGGTGAAGTCCAGAAATGCTGCTGCCCACGTGCTGCCAGGGTCCCGGCTCAGTCTCCTTCACACCCCATCCAGTGCCGGCTGCAGCCCACACCCACATACCAATACCCATTCCTACACACACACTGGTGCCTCCCGTCACGTCCCTTTGCACACACATACCTGTGTGCATGGCACCAAAGCCTGGTTCTGTCTGTAGTCCTTCACACCCCGCGGGTGGCTTGGCTCTGCGTGGTGGCTGCCCACGCCTTCCCTCTGCTCCCTCACCCCCGCCACCTTAGGCACAAACACACCCCTGCTGCACCCCCAGAGTCAGGGCTGCTTCCTTCTTTTGGGAGCCACTTTGCTTCTGGCTCACCAGAGACCCTGAGAGGAGAGGACAGTAACCCCTCACCTGTGATTGTTAATTCCCACCTCACTGGGCACTGTCTGCCTCCCCTCCCTCACAGTCAGCTGACTGCCCCTCTTTCACCCACTGCCCTGGGCCAGCTCCCGTCATAGAGTCTCGTGCTATACAGGTTTATTCCTGAATAACCCAGTGCTGTGGATGTTGAGGGACACTGGAGTGGCACCCATTCCCCTGATGAATAGCAGATCTTGTCTTTGGCCCAGGGAATTGCCTGCTCTTGCTTCCCACCCAGACACACAGGGTTCTATGAAGTATAAGCTCCCATGTCTTATCCCTCCAGCCCCAAGACCAAGCCAGTCCCTCTGCTCCCTGCTCACCTGGGTGCCCTGCAGTCAGCTCAGCTCCATACATGGGTCAGTCCTGGCGACCTGGAAGAGGAATGTCCTCCACGTTCACTTCTCTTGTTCTTCCCAGCACAGAATCCCATCCAAGTTGTCCTGGGACTCCCAGGCAGAAAGCCACTCTGTCTCTGTGTGTGAGACAGAGAGAAACAAAGCATTGGGAAGTGAAGGGACAGAAATACCACCAGCAGCAGGAGGGATTGAGGCCAAAAGTCTACAAATCAGGATTACAACATCCAACCTCAGGAAGCCAAGCCCTCTGTCCCTGCCCCCACACTCATTACACTCCCACTGTAGCCCCCTCCTTCCTGGCCCTTGCCCTCCCACTGTCCCAAGACACCCCTGCAGAGCTGGGCTGAGCTGCTCCCTTTGGCAGGGGAAGGGGCTGAGACCCTCACATCCTGCCTTCATCACCCTTTTGTTCCTTGCCCCTTCTCTTTTTCCCCTTCTCCCCCACCACAGTTCCATCCCCTTCTCAGGCAAGGTACAGCCCTCTCTTACCAGAGCAGTAGGATGGGAGCCACCAACTCCTCGGCTGGAGACTGAAAACTCGGGAGGGGAGTTGGCCTCACTGATGAGGGCATGGGAGGAGGTTGAATCACACGCTGGAGTTTTCCACCCAGTACCTGCCCTCTGTGACTTCCAGGCAGAGTTTTACAGGCACTACCCTCTCCTTGGGATTTTCCTAAAGAAAGCACCCAGAGTGTGTGTATCGCAAGACAGTGATGCAGAGAGGACACAGGTCTGCAGCCAGACAGGGCTGACTTTCCAGCCCTCCTCTATCATCTACCAGCCTGGTCAGTTAGGTGAGGATCTGAGCCTCGGTTTCCCACAGTGGAAAAGTTAATAACATCTAGTTTGCAGGGTTACTGCAATGGTTAAAGAAAACTTGGTAATTGCTTAGGCTGGCCTAAGTTCTTAAGGAAAGTGGTTGGTGTTGGTTGTGAGTCCTCTGTAAGCAGGGACTGGGATCATGGAGGGTCTGGTCCTAAACAGCATCTCTTGGCACTTACACACATAGCTAGGATTCCTCTGGAATAGCCTGGCAGCTGGCAGTGGTGAAGGGCATGAGTTGAATATGTGTGCCCTGTGCATGCCAAGTGGGCTTCTCCAGAATGAGGCCCTCGTCACCTCTCTTAAGCATGCTCTCATGGCACTGAGGACAGGACTGCCCTGTGGCCCTTCATTCAAAAGGGACTGTGCCTTCTTTCAAGCAAAGATGTTTCTTCAGCTACAGTTGGTGTGGAGGGAGAGGAAGTTGCGGGGAGAAGGGGAAATTTCCCTTTACATGTGCTTCCTCTTTGTCTTGTAGAACTTCTCAGCAGCAGAGGGGTGTGAAGTGAGAATCTCAGTCTGTAATTTTCCATCAAGCGCCCACATTTGACATCCCTCAGGCCCCTCTCAGCCTCTTCTGTGGAGTTCCTCATCAAGAGAAAGCCAGAGTGAGTCTAAGTTCTCAGACCCTTTGCCTCTGTGAAACTAGAACCTGTCAGGCTGAAGGTCACCTCTGGCAGAGGTAGACACGGCCCTGCCAGAATCCACACTTTTGTCACCCCCCTGCCCAACTGTCATGGTGCAATCTGCATTGCTGTGTCTGCCCTGTCTCTGAATATTGGGTCCACCATGTATTGATCATAGAGCGTTTTGCAAAGGGGTTACTAGAGTCCATGAGACTACCTAGTTGCAGCTATCAGAAAACAAAATATCCAGCAGCTCCAAATTCACCCTCTTGCCTAGCCTGAATCTCTTTTCCCTCTCTCCCCAGGGAGCAGAGCTTGAATTTTCCCAAAAAGAACTGCCCCCGTTCCTCCCTGTCCTTACCTGTCTCTGGTCTTAGTCTCATTGTCTTAACTTTGAGCCATCCTTATCCACCACCACCACCACCACCACCACCACCACCACCCAGCTATTCAGACCAACTGGAAAATTCTGGAGGTCAGAAATTCTGTCTTTACAAAAAGAAGGAATCCTGGAAATTCAAGGTAAGACTGAACTCTTTCCATTCTGGGAAGGGTCCTGAGTTGAGAGGAAATATGACAAAGTGAGTAGTGATTTCACTGCGGTTAAGAACAATTATACTCCCTAGAAGGTTCTCACCACCATCATCTTCTAACCCCATGCATGCTTTTGGAGGACCTGAAATGGAACCTATTTCATGAGTATCTATCTAAGGCTAGGTGCTTTACATGCTACCTCATGCAATCCCCTTAGAAATCTTGAAATGCAGGCATTTTTAGCCTCATTTTAAAGAAGAAAACGCTAGGGAGAATAGAAGGTAAGTGATTTGTCCTGTGCCATGCCCTATTCAGTGATGGAACTGGGATTTAAATTTGGGTCTCTTGGTTCCAAAAATCTATGCAGTATGCAGCATACTCTTCACCAGACCATAAATATCTAAAGGGCAAGGGTCTCATTTCATAATTTTTTTGTTTCTATCACTAGTATTTAATACAATACTGCCTCACAGTAGGCCCTTGGGTTTTACTGATTGCATGGATGTATGGATGAACTGATGGACTGATAGACAGATGAATGCAATTTGATGCAAAAACAAGATCCCCATCTTCCCTATCCTGGGAAGGCTTTGATTTCCCAGGACGAGGGAGTAGTCCAAGGCATAGAGGATCAGGTCCTGCCTCTCTTGGACAATACTGCTGTGCTGAGCAGGACCACTGGGCCACAGGATGAATGGTTATTATTTTAGGGCCGCCTCTCCCTTGCCTCCTAACAAATGGGTTTAACTCAGTAAATGTGTAGCCCTCTTCATGGAGCCCAGTGCAACCTAATGTCTGGGGCTGATGAAGCTAGTGAACAGCAACGATGTCTCAACTTGTCCTGGGCTTTTCTGTTATACTGATAGTCCAATGTGGAGTAAATACGAGTGATTTGCTTGAGTGTCCCCAGGACAGCTATCACTATACTCTCTACTGGACTCAGTGATTTCTATGGTTTAAATAGTATCATCCCCATTTGCAGAGGAGAAAACTAAGGATCCAAGAGTTTGCCTTGCCCGAGTTCCCACAACTAAGGTCTCAGTCAGGACTGCAAGCCCCTGTGAAGGAGAGTGCTCAGCTGACAGTGGTGCCTCTGACTTTGTGCACATGTGCACATTTGTCTACGAATAGTGAGAGACTGTGTGTACACATATGTATGAATTAGAGACCTAGGTATATCTGTTTGCAAGGTCTAAAGTATGAGGTCTGAGATCCCAAGGCAGCCTGGTAAGCCAAGTGCCCAACATGTGCTTACTACTTCCACAGGCCTCAGTTTGCAAATCTCCAGTTACCCATGCTTCAGCTCTCTCCTATCACCTGCCCAAAATTCACCCTACCTGCCTTCTCTAACAGGGGTAGCCTTCAGACAAGGGAGGGTTCCCTTCCTGTTGTGCTCTCTTCCTCTGAAAATTGTAGGATCCAGCCTCTGCCATTCTAGGCACAGAAAGCAGATGAGGACAGAAAGAGACCTCTTCCACCCCCACCCCTATCTCATCCACTCCCTTGACCAAATTCAATTACAGAAAATGTGCTTCCAACCCTGACCCAAACCAGTAGCATTTCTAACATCAGTACCTGTCAGGCCCCTCCTGGATGGTCAGGTCCCTCAACTGTTTAGTGACCTCGCACCCACTGGCACCAAGAGAATGAAAGGACCCATGGCCTCATTTGAGCCCTACAACACACCCATGTAGATTCAGTGAATGGTGCCTCTGAAAAAGAAATATGAATTCCAAGGAACTTCCACAAAGACACCTAGTAACTTAGAGATAAGTCAGACCAGAACCCTAGCTCCTGATTCTTGTGCTAGTCAGTAATTTTTATCATCATTTGTGAATCTCCTGAAAGGGACTCAAATCACCATCACTGAACTGCCTACATCCTATCCTAGGTTCAGCAGATTCTTGCAACTTTGATCAGATGGGTGGAGAGAGAACAATGCTATATCCTCAGAATGGCCTTCCCAGACTCCCTGACCTAAACCCACAGGTTCCTTCCGACACCCCAAGTATGCCCTCTCACAACACTTGCCTCTTTCATTTTATAGAATTTGCCATAATCTGTTTAAGAAATTGTATCTGGGTTCACCCTCCATATATGAGGATGGCCCAGCCCAGCAGAGTACATGTTCTGGAGATAGTGTGAGATGAAGACACTGGGTATGTGGTATCTTAAGTGTTGGCATGTTTGTCCAGCAGATTTATTTCTCCCACTGGAGAACTGTGACCGTGTCTGGTATACCTGGAGAATGCCCAGCCAGTCCCTTCCGGAAGGAGTAGCCAAGGCCAACACCCCAGAGGATTGCTCTCATTAATTTTTATAAAGCCTTTCAACATCAAGAAAGCAAAACTTGAAGACGCGGAAAGATTTCAGTGCATTTCCCCCATAAACAGACATGGAAAAAAATAAGGAAACCACCCAGGAACCCTGGGAATCTTTAGATGGCATCTCTAAGAGACAAGGGACACTCATTCCAAACAGCACCCTATGATCAGAAGAAGGGGCACAGGCAGAATCTTAAGCTTACAGGTACGGAAAATGTAATTGCATGTGTTCAGCTGCTTCCACAGACACACACAGCAGCCGCCAGTGAACCTGGGGGAACGCCCTGAGCCAAGGGCAGGCCTGTTGAGCCGGAAGGACTTTGCTTTCCACCTGGGCCCTCTTTGCAGCCTAACCCCAGGGGCTCATCTCTACAGCTTAGGCCCTGACAGTGAAGTGGAGGTCATGGCAGTGCCACCCCCTTGTGGTCACATCTAATGGTGACAGCATCCTCTTGCAAACATAAAAGCAGCTAGGCAATCCTGGGGCAGTGGGGTCCCTCTGCTGGCAGAAACGGGGTAGTGACCTCCTCTGCTAAGGCTCTCCTTACCCTCCTCCCGTGGACAATGGCAAGGCCTGCTGGTCCTCTCTTACGTCCCCAGCACCAGGCCTTGGGTGGGCACGTACAGACCAAGTGCAGGGACAGGCAAGGGTACAACAAGGGGAATGCAGGCAAGAAGCAGCTGCAACTAGGCTTTTACTTTCCTGTAGCTAGTGCCCAGGGCTCGGGTCTCCTCCATCCTTCCCTCCATCTCCTTTCTTATTCTGCAGAGCAAAAGAAGAGGGAAGGGAAGCACAGGGAGAGGTGTGACAGCCTCCTGTGGTCCAAATGTCTGATGATGGAGGGTCGTGACTTGTCCCTGTCACCTTCCCACCACAGCAAAACCTTCTGCAACATGGTCCACAAGAACTCACCGAGGGAAGGCAAAGTGAGGAAGAGGAAGTGTCCCACAGCCACAGCTCCAAAGGGGGAAGGTGGCTAAGGCACAAGGCAGAGGCAGAAACCAGACAGAATCGCAAGAGTCAGTGAGAAGATGGATTTAATGGAATGAAGGGTAGGAGTGCCAGAGCCCAGCCGTGCTCTCACTCCCGCCAGCCCTCACCCAGCTTCCCAAGCTGTCTCTGAGGGGTCCTCTTGATACTGACATCTCACATCTGTTTAGACCACCCCTGGAGCAGTGGAAGTCTCCCAGTTCAGAAAGCAGATTCCCAAATATCCCCTTTTGTCTTTCTTGTCTGCCCCAGAGGGAGAGAAGAGAATACAGGGGCTGCATTTGCCCTCTGATCCTGCATTTGGCCCCACACTTGAGCTCACAGGCACCATCTGAGAGTCTGTGCCCTAGCAGTGAGACTCCAGTTCTGTCAGTCTGAGAAGTGATGTTGTATGTGTGGCAGGGGCAGGGGGTCCTTCTTGGTTCCGTCGGGGCAGGTCCTCAGCTGGGCATGCGAGCTGGCGGATTCTCTGCAAGGACAGTGGAGGTAGCTGTCACATGGTGGAGTGGGGGGCTGTCTGCCAGCACCCCTTATCAAAGTCTGCCTGTAGCCCCATAAACTTGCCTCCAGGTTCCAGGCCTATAATCACAGCCTGGGTCTTGCAGTTACCCAGTTCCTTTCTGAGACTGCTAAGCACTCACTTTGTTCCTCCCTGACACCCACACCAGATTTGCTGACCCTTCTGTATACCAGCAGGCAGCCTACTATCATCCAGGGGCCTACGTCACCCAACAAGGCAACTACCCCTGTCTGCTTTCCTCCATACCTCTCTGAAGGGGCCCTTGAGGGTGCTGAGTTTATAGAAACTCCAGGCAGGAATGCACACCATGGAGGACAGAGCCAGGAGCCAGCCCAGGGCATCACCCCACCATGGGTATGTGTACTTCTTGTTGTAAGTCAGTGGAGTATACTTGATCAGGGAGAACAGGAAGGTGGCCTGGTGTGGGAGAGAAAGAGAAAGAGGATTGCAGGGGAGGCTATGTCTTCAGCCCTCAACCCCCTCCCCCAACAGCTGGCCTGGGAGGATTTACATCCAGGCTTGTCTGGACCAGTCTCCTATCTCCACCCATTCTGCTCAAAATCCACACCTCAAATCTGTATTTCCAGGGCCCCTGTGTCCCTGGGCACCTTTAGGACATGACTGTGTGCCTGCTGGGTGCTTTAAGGTGTTTATATCTCCCACTCAGGAGTTTGGGCTATAAGTACCTCCTGGTAGTGATCATGCCTCCCTCTCCCCCTTTCCTCATTTATATTGTGCACACAGTAGGGGCTCTGGGAACTGCTGACAAAAGCAGAGGAAGCAGTACATCATGGTTTAAGGCTCAAACTCTGGAGTCAGGTTGCCTGGGATTGAATTCTAGCTCTCTATGACTTTCTGGTTTGAGTAAGTGCTTCATCTCTTTAGCGTCAATTTCATCTGTAAAATGAGTATCATGGTAGGTGTGGTCCTTGTGTGAAGCACTTTGTGCTAGGCACAAAGGAAGAGCTCTATAACTGATGCTATCATGACTTGCCGTGGTTACTGGCATTATTCTGAGCAGCTCAACCCTTGGGCTTCAGTTCCACCTGTAACTTTCGACTCACACTGGGCTGTTGGTCAAACTGACAGCCTGGACCTCAGTTTATCCCTCTGTGAAATGGAAAGGAAGAATCTATCTTGCTGTAGTTTTCTAGGCTCCAACAGGAGGAGGAGTGAAAATCTAAGGTGATTGTCAGCTCCAAAGAAGTCCACTCAAGAGCTAATGACCTCCACCCTGCAGTCACCACCATCTCTCCCTCCCCTCATCTGTTTTTACCCCTTGAGGACTACCTTACCATGCACACAGCTGGAGTGAAAAAGAGCCAACAATATTTGATAAGAGGCCATGGCCTGTACCCAATCATATCTTCAATGTTGTCATAGAAGCGCCTGGCTCCTACCATGGAGAAGAAAAGAAGGAAGGGGGAGAAAGGGCATTCTCCAGCATCTGTAGAGCTAGGAAAGGGGCCACAGACTAGGATGGGCAAGGACCAATAAATGAAAGATATGGTTGCAGCCATAGGGAGAGGTGACAATTCCTGATTATTAAGGTTGTTAAAAGACGAAAAGGCTGGGATAGGACAGGATGTGGACCCACCTGAAGTGATCCATGTGTGCTATGACAGGTGTGTGGGAAAGGCCCTTCCAATGGTAGCCACATAGGAATGAGAATTTTGAGGTTAGGTAGGGTGGAGTCTGGGAAAAGGTGGTGTGAGCAATAAATGTCTCCCTTTTGTCTAAGGTCCCTGGAGTTGGAGTTGGAACCCAGGGGGAAAAGCCACTCACCATAAACCCAAGCCACACAGAGAGACTCAAAGATGGCCACAAACAGGAGGCACATGCCACTAGCGGCATAGTAGTCAAAGAGCTGAAACACGTACATGCCGCCCTAGAAGGGAGGAGATTATCCAGAGGAAACAATGGATTTTCCCCCATCCCCTTCAGCCTCACACCTTTGGAGCACAGAGCAGCATTCGTGAGGATCACAAGAGATAAAAGGGAATGTAGTATATAAACTGTAAAGCACTAGGCAGATATGGACAATAATTGTTTTTTATTATTGTTTTTGGATAGAAGACAGATGAAATCACACAGCTATTGCTAGGTTGTCCCTGAGAACATTTAGGGATTAATTCAGAAACCTAAGGCATAATGTATACTCTTTTGAGAAAGAATCAGGATATGGGCTGTCTGATATTGTCAAACTGAAAATCTCTGTCGCCCTCATTCGCCCCTGAGACATCTCTCAGAATGCACTCCCGGGCTCCCTTCTCCTGTTGAGGTCCTTCACTGAACTTGGTTCAAGGACCTGGGAAATCACACCATCTTGCTGGAGAGGCAGCTTTTCCCAGTCCACAATTTCCAAACCATCCTTTCCATACATGTTCACTTACCATGGAGCCAAGTTTCCCCTCAGCCATCCTTTCTGGGGTGGGAGTCGGGGATGGGGTGAAGGGGTGGCCTGACTCCCAGAAGGCCTGCCCTGTTACCTGGAACTACAGCAGTATGCCCCACCTGACAGAAGCAGTTGTCCTCTTGACTCCTCCTCTTCATGGGGTCCCCCCTTCCAGCCTTCCAGACCCTCACCTCTGTGAGCATGACCAGCCCAACAAGGAAGGAGATGACAGACACTGCAAGGATGAGGATCTCCCTCCGATTCTTCTTGCGGAACATCCAGGGGTACATGTCCACCAGCGCTGTCACCAGGCTTTCTACGCACACAAACTGGATGAGAGGGCAAAAGAATTGGAGGGAAGGAGAGCTCCCACCATAAGTCTGTCAGCCAGCTCTGGCTTCTTTCTCCTTGGGTCAGCCCTTCCAGCTTCCCTGTCACCAGTGCCCAGAGGTGCCTCTTTGCATGGTCAGGTGTGGACCCCCCCAACAAGCTCCTCTGGGTCCACTTCTGACATTTGCCAAGTCCCCAACTATTTTAAGGTCCTTTGGGGAATAAAGCTCAACTTCATGCTCTCTGTGCCCCCTGCCCCAGCCCCCACATACCCACTCATCTCTCGGGCTCTGAGTGACTACCTCTTGATACCTGGCTATCTAGTCCCAGAAGAACGACCATGAAGAAGAAACAGCAGGCCCAGAGGGGAGAGAAAGGCAGCATCACCACAGCCCGAGGGTAGGCGATGAAGGCCAAGCCAGGGCCTACAACAGAAGCAGAGCAACAAAGCTCCAGGCCTCGGTGTCCCAGGGCCTCCCAGGAAGAGAGCTGGAGGAAACTTCACCCCACAGTTACCATCATCACCACCATCCTGGCCCAGGACAAGCCACCCAAACCTCTGCCTGGTCCCTGAATATCCAGAGTACCACCCATTGCATTCTAGCTAGCCAGAATAGAACCTAGAGACCCTAGATATAAAGGATTTTTCTAAAAGGGCAATGGGCCTCCAGATCTACTGTCCTCAACCAGAGGTTTCAAACTTGGAATGAGTCCAGGAGCCAGCAGGCCATGTACATTTGTGAAGCTAATTCACTGTAAAATAAGAGGAAGTGGTAGGTAGGGCCTGATGAGAACAGGAGCAATCATGGTCCAGCTGGGGCAATCACAGTGTGTTTATGAAGTAGATGGTACCAAAGAAAATACCTCTAGAGCTGGATTTGGCCCGGGGCCTCTCACTCTACAGTGAGTAAATTGGCATTAATTTTAGAATGCCATTTACACACATCCTCTCAAATACATGAAGGTTGTTCTCAGTTGACTCAAATGGCAAGAACAAATTCACATGCCAGAGCCTGGTTTGTCCATAGGAAACTTGCTCTGAAAAATAAAAAGTGCCACCATGATCTTGGACCATATCTGCTTCTTCCAGTGTCAGTTCCCATACTGGAGTGTCAGGGGTAGTATTAGTACCTGCCTCGCAGATTTACATCACATGCTTCATGCAAATAACCCACGCAATGCTTGACACATGCAGGCTGAGCATCCCTTACATGAAATACTAAGAACCAGAAGTGTTTTGGATTTTGGAATATTTACATAAGCTTGACCAGTTGAATATCCCTAATTTGAATGTCTAAAATCCAAAATGCTCCAAAATCTGAAACTTTTTAGCCATCACCTCTGGATCCTAATTGCCAAAGTTTCAAACCAGGCTCACAGAATTCAGTGCCCTCAGCGCTTCCCAGCAACACTCACCTGACTCAGCAACCTCAGAAATGGGCACCCCCTGCTCCTGAGACATGAAGCCCAGGATGGAGAAGATAGCAAATCCGGCCACAAAGCTGGTGCCACTGTTGAGGAAGCAAAGGGCAATGCAGTCCCTGTGTGGGGCAGGTGGGAGAAGGGGGAAACAGGCCAGGTCAGAAAGGGGCGGCCAACGTCTCAACAGGAAACCACGGAACAGGAAACCACGGAAGCACAGCCCCTCCCGGCAGACACTCAATCCTGACACCTGTGCAGAGGCCAGGGCAGGGATCCCTGGCTGAATTCAAATGACTCCCTCACCCCCTTCACCACCCACCCTCAGCTTAGCTCAAATGTAGTTAAGGTGGTCTGTTATCATCTGGACATGAAGTACACCCCAGGGACTCATGTGTTGCAGGCTTGGTCCCCAGTGCAGCAATGTTCAAAGGAGGGGTCTGGGGGAAGTGACTGCATCATGAGGGCTCTGACCTCATCAGTGGATTAATCCATTGATAGATGAATGGACTACTGGTGGTGATGGAAACTACAGACAGATGAGGCATGGTTGGAGAAAATAGGTCACTGGGGGTATATCTTTGGGGGCTATTTCTTGTCCCTGGTCATTCCTCTCACCCCCACACTCCCACTTTCTCTGCTTCCTGGCTGCCATGAGCTGACAGCTTTCCTCTGCAGTGCCCTTTTGCCATGATGTTCTGCCTCACCTCAAACACAAAGCAATGGAGCCTGCAAACTACCAACTGAAACCTCTGAAACCACAAACCAAAATAAATCTTTGCTCATCTAAGTGGTTTTTCTCAGGTATTTGTCACAGCAACAAAAAGCTAACACATTGTCCTAAAAGAATGATGCTCTAAGGAAGTAAAATGTGAATCTAAATATTACCGACTGCCATGCAGCCTCCCCTCCCTGTTACATTGCTACCACACTCCCGGAGGTATTGCCACTCTTATATAATTCTTTCTGACATGGACATGGATCACTCCAAAAAAAACACAAATAGTTCTTAAGCATCTAGGTTTGATTTTGAAATGCATAATAGGATTTGTTTTTCTGCTATATTTCAGCTAAACTAAAATTGGCTCAAATTGTCTGAGCATGAACCAGGTAGGCAGAAGGGAATATTGGGGAGAGGACATAAAGTGAGGGAGGGGCCTTTGGAAAGAATACCTAAGAGATGACTTGAAAATGGGTATTGATTCAGTGTCTGCTGGGGCAAACCAAGCAGGCAAGACCAGGACTCCAATGTATGACATTGCTTCTCAGTCTTGCTTAACTAACTCCAGATCCCATTGACCTATGAATTAGCCAGGTAGGCTGGGTCCCTCCTTTAGTCTCCCACTACTATTTCACCATTTTCAGAAGTAGTCCCTCTATACATCCTAAAATTCTCCACAGCCCTGCGGTATTGAAAAATGGGGGTACAGATGGGCAAATGCAGGAGCTGCTGCAGCTCACCCCTGGTCTAGCATGGCTAGGGAGAGAACAGAGATGCAGGCGTGTGGTTCAGGTCCCACTGTCCCAATCACCTGTAGCAGTTGTTGTGATACTTGTTATAGCTGCCTAGGGCTGTGAGGCAGCCCAAACAGATGGCAAAGGAGAAGAAGATCTGGGTGCCTGCATCCATCCACACCTGCAAAGGCAGAAGGCAAAAAGCTGAACTCCAGGAGAGTCAGGCCACTGGGTTTCCAAGGGAGGACACAGGCATGAGCCAGATGCTGCCTGGGGATAGAGAGAACCTGCTCTATGCCATTGCAGGCACCCTCGGCCACACCCACAGACCCAGTGGCTCTCCTCCCTGGGCCCCTGGATGGAGTCTCCTGGGAACCACCAGGATGGAACAGGTATTCAAAGAACAAGACCAGAGGACCTATGGTGGAAGCCATGGCGGGGCAGAGCAAAGCTCTAGAACAAAGCCAGGTCTGGGGTCAAGTGTTCTATCATGGGAAACAAAGTCTGGGTTCTGCCCCACTTTCTCCTATTCCAGGTTCTCATAGCATTCTGACCAACAGGGAAGGGATCCAGGTGCAGGTTCCCTAGTGATATGGGTCTTGGATATCAGGGCTACCTCGAGCATGTAGCTTTGCTCCTCTTGTCTCAGAACCCTCTATCTAAAAATGGGAAGAGTGATCCTCCACTCACAAGAAGTCTAGAGGAGGAACAAAAATGCATATGGAAAATACCTCTCCAGCTAAGCCTAGGCAGTTATTGCTGTTGTTATTGCAGCTGGCTGACGCCGCCTTGCATGTTGTGATTTAGATCTAACAGCTAGAATAACATCCCGAAGAGAAAGAATATCAAGGCAACAGGAGTAAGCAACTCTTCAGAGCTGCAGGACATGGGGTCCTGTGACTCCAGAGGATCCTGTCTTCAGAGGACAGTGCACCACCAGGGAGCACCAAGCTGTGGAAGCAGACATTGCCCAGGCAGGTGTCCTTACAGAAGGGGCACAGGACAGTCCTAACTATACCTTCTGCCTAGCCCGCTCAAGACCCCCAAATCCTCCAGCCGCTATGGTTTCCTTCCACTAAAAGCAGCCTCCAATTCCCCCATACACCAATGCTCCACAGTACCTCCCCTGTTTCTCTCCCTGCCCTCCAACCATCGCCGCTGCCCTCTGTCTCTCTGCCCCTTGCTCTCCCTTATCACACTCAGCCATACCCAAGTGCCCATTTTCCTCCACATTATAAGATCTGGGGGACCCATAGGCAGGCAAACTACCCCTGAATCCCAGATTCCTCAGTCAGCATCCCCAATTGAGACAGAATCTCGAAGGCTGGAGGAGAACCCAGAAACTGTACCATTTTTAAAAGCTTCCTGGTGGTCCTAATGAACAGCAGCCAGGTGTGGGATCACAGCCCTATAGCCCTGAGAACTGGCATCGGGGACACACCCAGGACACTCCTCTTGTTATACGTCCATTTCTGCAGGAATGGGGAGCAAGCACAGAAAGATGGAGAAAGGAGAGAATGTCTCCCATCTTCTGTTTCTTCACTCACTGGGAATCCCATCCCTGGTGTTCCCCGAGGCAGGAGTTGCCACCAAGAAAAGGGGATCATGCAAGAAGCACAAAGGAAATAATAAGGGAAAGCGTGACTTGGCGGTTCACCTCACCCGGCAGGGGTGGAGGTGGAGTGGGGCAGGCTGAGAATGAGTTGGGAAGAGAGATTAATGAGAACAGAGAAACCTGCAGGAACTTGCCTCGTTCTGGTGCCTTTGACCAAAGCCCTCTCACCAGGGGCTTGGCAGGCCCAGCTTTCCACACAGCCACCGCCTGACAAGCCTGCTGGGGTGGGAGATCTGAATGGGGTCAGAAGGAAGCTGAAGAAACACACAGAGCAAACTGTTCTGTTCCCCGCCACAGGCAACCTCCCCCCTTCTGCCCATTCCAGGAGCCCCAGTTTCCAGAACAAAACTTTGATGTGTCTTTGGCTGAGGCAGAAGACAGATCAAGAAAAAAACAAGATTGAAAAACACTTGTTGGAATGTGGATGAAATGAGGCTGTTCACAGGAGAGAGGAAGACAGAACCTTTAGGAGATCCAGGAAAGATGTTTTCAACCTTACGTCCTGCCCCCAGGAGTTATGAATATCTATCTAGTATGAAGTGGAAAAGCATGGTCAGATGGATCCAGCTTTAATTCCCAACTCTATTAATTACTGGTTGTGTGATTAAGAGCTACTTAACCTCTCAGAACCTCCCTTTTCTCATCAGAAAAGTGGGTATAAATATAACCAAATAATGTGTACAAAATGATTAACACATAAATAAACATCAGTTTCTTATCTCCTCCTTTAGAAAACAACCTTTTTTTATTTTTTAAATTTCGTACTGGGGATTGAACTCAGGGGTGCTTACCCACTGAGCCACATCCCCAGTCCTTTATTTAATTTAATTTAATTTAATTTTATTTTATTTTATTTTATTTTAGACAGGGTCTCACTAACCTGTTTAGTGCCTTGCTAAATTACTAAGGCTGGCCTTGAACTTGTAGTCCTCCTCCCTCAGCCTCCTGAGTGGCTGGGATGACAGGCATGCACTACTACACCCAGCTTAGAAAACAACCTTTAAAACTTTCAAAAAGTTCATATCCTTTGGAAAAGATCTATCACATGATTAAGACAGTAGACTCTAAAAGACTATTTGGAAGGAAACCCAAACTCCCTCACATGCTAGTTTTGTGGTTCTAGGCAAGTACCTTGAGTTTTCTAAGTGTGTCTCTATCTGTAAAATGATGCTAACCTTTGACTGACAGGGTTAGCGTGAAGATTAAATTTTGTCAAGCACTCATGCAAGCTTTTGCTGTTGTTCATTGTTCTATTTTACAGTGTAACTTACCTCTCAGTGACAATGGGAAGGCATTGATTTAAATGTTCTAAGCTAAATAAGACTAGTTCTGATCCATGGTTTCAACCTCCTCCCTAGACAAACCCTTCATCAGAATTACTTAACACAGGAATTTAAAAGGTTCAACAGGGCTCTTTGGACACCCTACTCCCACCACCCCCTTCCCTCATCCATCTACCAAAGTTCAGAAGAATGGGAGTCGAGATGAGGGAAAGGAACATGCTGCCTAAATGAAGCACACATTGCGGGGGGCAGGGGGCAGGGGTCATTCTCCAGTGTGAAAGGGAGGAGCTCTGGAGACCAGGAAAGGCAGGAACCTGCCCAATGCACAGCAAGCCTGGCAGAGAAAAGAGAGGCATTGCCTCTGCCTGGCTCCAGGCCTCCAGCCTCCATGCTTGGCAGAGAGGGATATCTTTGGTCTTTTTGTTGGCTAACAGGGATTTTGCACCTTTCTCAAGTGCCAGGCAAATGCCAGTTGGAACTATCACACTTCCTGGGGAGTGCCAACTAGATTCAATTAGGGCTCTGGCAGGGCATCCCACCCTGCAGGTGCTGCTCTGCTCACTGATGACAAAGGCCTGGCTTCAGCATGGGACCAGGACCAGGCTGCTCTTGAAACAGCTCCCTCCCTACAGCCTCAAAGCACTTGGAAGACATATGCTCCCTGCACAGCCTACAGCTGGCCTGGGATGGAAGGATGGTATCCAGAGTGCAGATTAAAATAAGTCTTATTCCTTGTCATAACCCAGACACAGACTCATGGCCGAGTTGAAGGCTAGGTGGCCCCCTTTCATGTTGGCTGGAAGCTATTATACACCATACCTAGAACAGGCCTGACAAATAATAGATGCTTAACACATTTTTCTGAATGAGTGAGCTTGTGAGAGAAACAAAGATGAGTAGATAGGGTCCTTGCCTTCAAGAGGAGGTAACAAAAGTATGTGGGATTTATCGTCATTCAGACCTGATTCCAGTTGCAGATGTGAAGATCAAAAATCCTTTAAGCTCTCTAGGCCTCTATTTCTTTATCTGTAAAATGGAGATGCCTCACTGATCTGCTGTGAGGATTAGCTGAAACAATGCATGTAAACCTCTTAACAGTGCCAGGGACATAGTAAGCCCTCAACACTTGTTAGCTATAAATAGCTGAACAGGACAAAGCCATAAATACTGGACCCCTCTATCCTTTTTCTCTTTCAGCCTGCCTGCATGTCTCCCTACCTAGTTCCCCTTCCTCTCAACCCAGCCCTATCTGCAAGGAAAGCTGAGTTTTAGCCACTGCTTCACAGCTCTGCTGCTCCAGAAACCACAATGCTTCCTCTTGCATGGCAAACCCACACCAGACTCTTTAACTGGCCTTCAAAGTCTTCCCTAAAATCTAGTGCACCCACAAGCTCCTGCTTGATACCTACTGTCCATCACAGCCCTTGGTTTCATATAAATCAAAAGGGCTTATGATTCAGGAAACAAAATACATCCTTGCATTGCCTGCTACTTTTTGCTCTGGGCTCACAGTTTACTCATTTGTGCAATGAGGAGGCTGCACTGGATGATCTCTGGGGTCCCTTTAGCTTCAACCCCTCTGTCTCTATAGGTTGGCTCCACGACCAGATTGCAGACTACACAGACTTGAGGAAATAGCAATCTGCATTTCTCCAATTTGTAAGAAATGGAAGAAGCCAGAATACAATGGTACACACCTGTAATTCCATTGATTGGAGAGGTTGAAGCAGGAGGATTGCAAGTTTGAGGCTACAATTTAGTGACACACTGTCAAAAGAAAGAAGGAAGGAAGGAAGGAAGGAAGGAAGGAAGGAAGGAAGGAAGGAAGGAAGGAAAGAAGGAAAGAAGGAAAGAAGGGAGGGAGGGAGGAAGGGAGGGAGGAAAAAAGGAAATGGAAGAGCAGAATGATAAGGTCACATCCTACTGGAAGACCACTGAGAAATACCCAGAACCAAGATTACTCAATTCTGTGGGGAGATTTCTGAGTAGGACTGGTCTGGCTGCTTCTTAGAATCACAGGAGTTCCAGGAGAAGTCAAGAGGGAAGCCTCACAACTCTGCCAGGGGACACTAGGAAAATTGAGAGTGGCTTAGCTTCTGGATCACCCCAAATTCTTCCCAAGGGGAGTTACTGATTCTGGAGGAACCAAGTTCCTGAGGCTTGAGAAGGAACTCTGGAGCCATGTGCCCACCCTTGTCTCTCACTCCCTCTAAGTGATTTCAGTGACTGTGCTGGGTGCTGTCCTATTTGAAAGGTCTGGAAGGTCATCAAATAGTCTTTTAGGCCTTGAGAGTCATCTGCCCTTGAGTCTCCTGGGGGCCCTTGCACAGTTACAGGGAGCCTTGAACAATTAAGAGGAGCATCTCCAAATCATACACATACTCCCTCTGTGCCAAGGAGGCAGAGGCAGAGGCAGAGACATGGAGCTGAACTGGGTAACACAATCTGGGGGCTCTTGAGTGGAGTTTGCCCACACTCCCATTGGCTTTGCCAGCTTTCAAAATGGCTTCCAAAGAGGAGACAGTAAGACACCTGTCAGCAGCAGGGGTTTCTTACTTCAGGCCTTGCTTTACACACCCTCCAATCTGCAAGCAGCAGCACAGCCCCCTCCTTGTGGAGCCATAATGAAGCTGGTTGTCTCTGGAGGAGTGTGGACAATGAAGAATTTGGGGTGGGAGGGGAGGAAAAAAGACCCAGAGGCTCCAGACAACTGACAGGAAACTTAACACCAACTCAGCTAGTGTAGGGAGGGGCTGAGGAACTGGGGCCCAGGAAAAGGGTCACATGAGTGGAAGGAAGGCACTGGATGGTGACAGGCTGAGGGACAAGAGACAAGAAATAGAGAGGAAGTTTGGGAGAAGGAAATTAGAAAAAAAAAACGCTAACATGAGAAAAATGGGTAGACAAGAGGAAAGGAGCACAGCTCATGAGAAAGATGTTCCGTGACTGACATATTTGCAGTCCCTCAGAAATATAGCTAGGGTTTCAGGCCCCCTTGGTTCCCTGGAAGCTGTGGATCAAGAAGGGGCAGTGTCAGATTCCTATAACCACAAACCGCTGCTAACAGATGTCTGCGGAAGGAAGGGTGCACCCCACCATCTCCAGGGATGCCCTGGGGATGGGTCAGGGGCAGGGACTCTACCCAGAGCAAAGCTTCCAGAGCCTCTACCTGTGGCTTCTTACCTGGGGATCCCACAGACGTGTGAGGTTGGGATACAGATAAAACTGAATTCCTTGGGCTGCCCCAGGCAGTGTCACCCCTCGAATTAACAGGACCACCAGCATAAGGTAAGGGAATGTGGCTGTGAAGTACACCACCTAGTCAAGGGCAGATGAATGACAAGGAACTTGTAAGTTAGGAAGGAGGGATCCCAAGAGTCAGCAGCAGGACAGGAGGCAAGAGTTCCTCTCCTGCTCCCTCCTTCAACTGTGCAGTTGTTCAGTTCCATCTCCCTGAAGCCTTAGGCCACTACCTCCCTCACCCCTCCTTCCCCCAGTTTAAGCATCTGCCCTCCCCAGAACATATTCAGTAAATAGTTGTCAAGTGACTGAATGAATTTAGGCATTCTTCCAACAAGAGTGCTTGGAATTATGGCAAGGGTTGTCAGGTATGAAAAGATCTGTAACATGTGATCTCCTCCTCACAAGAATTTATGAGCTTAGCACAACCAGGCAGCCAAATTAGGAAGGAAGCCTTGATGAAGCCTGAAGGACAAGAGTCCAGCTCAGCATACCCTCTAGCACCTTGGACACTATAGGGCAAAGAGACCCTCAAATTCTTGAAACTTGAGAACATTTGGAGTGAACAGTCTTAATGGAATTCTTTATCCACAGAACTGCTATATATGAAACAAGCAGCCATGAACTGTGTTCAGTATGCAGTGTGCTCACACACATGGAAAATTCCAAGATGAAACTCCTCTGGAGGTATCTTTCCTGCCTTTGTTTCTCCTGTTTAATTTCCCAGAATTACATGGGATTGATTCCAGGAAAGACACAGAATCAAGGAAGGGAAGCACCTAAAATCTTTGCTGGGTCATTCCCTCCTGTCCCAGACTAGACACAACAGAGAGAACCCTATAAGGTGACAGTCCCCAGGCTAGGGCAGGGAGTCCCAGGATGGGAATGGGAACTGTCTAACACAGACCTTGCCTGTGGACTTGACTCCCTTCCAGATGCAGAAGTAGCAGATGACCCATGCGAGGAGGAGACATAAGACCAACTCCCAGCGCAGGGCCCCTAGGTGCTGGATACCATCGGAGATCTTCAGGACCCGCCTCCTGAAGAGAGAAGGGTAAGCCTAGTCCCACTTCATATGTCAACCTCAGGTCTCTTTATCTCTCTCTCTCTCTCTCTCTCTCTCTCTTTCTTCTCTCTCTCTCTCTCTCTCTCAGGATCCTTCCTTCTCTTTCCTTCCTTCTTTTCTTCCTTCACTCCTTCCTTCCCTCCTTTCTTTTTCTTTTGCTTTTTTGTGGGGTTCAGGGTGGAACCCAGGGCCTCACACATGCTAGTCAAGCACCCCACTGCTGAGCTGCACCCCAGCCCTGATTCTCAGTTTTGTACCTAAGGGTCTTGCAGAGCCATGCCTCCAGGCTCTTGCCTAAAGGTTGGTCAACTATTTTAACTGGGATCATGAGGTTCTCCTTTGCCTGGAGATGGAGCTAGATATAAAGGGTGGCAAATATAAACTGTGTCTGTGGAAGTTTGCTTTGAGTACTAATTTAACACAAGGAAAGAGGTAGGAGCATGCATTTTATCAACCAGGATTTTAGGCTGTTTTGATATCATGGATAACACCCTGGGTGAATATCAACATTTGGGGGAATGGACTGGATAAGAGGCAACACACAAGCAGTCAAAGAGAGGAGGGTGGTTAGCAGAATGAATACATATGCATGTGCCCTCTCTGACATGAGGAAAGGGCCAGCACAGCCTGAGAAGAATTGCAGAATTCTTATCTCTAAAACCAGTTCTGCAATAACCACAAATACAGACACCAAGACAGAAAAAGGCCACCTACGTTACAGAACCAGGAAAGAAGAAACTCTGCCCCTGCTGTCCACTGAGAACCCTACCCCCTACCCTTCTGTGGAACACACCTCCCACATTCACATGGGGATGTGCCTCCCACTTACTCCCAGAACTCGATGACAGGGGAGGTGGCATTCTCAGTGGTCACATTCAGGGATCCATTGGTCTTCTGGAACTCCACACAGTTCTCTACCAGTGGGACCCAGGGAAGGAAGAAAGAGAAAAGTTGTCAGTCAACATTTAGCAAAACTAGAGAGACTAGTGAGATGGTATTTTAGGAGAATGAAAGTAAAGGTATCTGGAAAGACCTGGGCTACCGTTCTACAAAACCCTTCACCCTCAACAAACCCACCTAACTTCTCCCAAACACATTTACTGTTGGCTTATAAATGTTTGCATGAATATTCTCCTTAAAGCATGATCAGAAAGCATTAGGAAAGATGCTCTGCAGGCCAGCTGCTTCAAAATATACACTCATTCCCAGGAAGCCATCCGGTGTACAGTCTCAGCCTTTGAGGAATAGTATGAATGCCTTCTAGAAAGTAATATAGTACAGAGACCAAGAGCTCAGGCAACCAGGACAAGGTCAGAAAGCTCTGGCTTGCATCCTGATGCTCTGGGTATCTGCTGTGTGACCTTGTGCAAGTGACAGTTCTATGCTCTAAGTGTCATTCCCCTGATCTCTAAAATGTAGACATTCATGTCCCTCTTGTAGGATTGATAGGGGGATTAAATGAAAATAAAAATCTAAAGTGCTCAATAAATTGTGGTTTTTATAATCTGTTTGTTACTTTGGAGTTTCACATAGAGAGTTGGCATTCTTTTAATATTTTATCAGTAAAATAATCCCCAGAAATACTAAGACAGATACTGTTTTCCCCATTGTACATATGAAGAAAATGAATCTTCTTAGAAATTGCCTGACAGGGTTCATAAATGATCAAGTGTGGGCTGAAATCAAGGTCAGCAAACTGTCTAGGTTCTACCTGCAAAATGGTTAGACTCTGACCTTCCTTGTTACCTCCACTACCACCTGGTGCAGATCACCATCATTTCACAGCTCCTAGTTGGTTTCTACCTTTGCTCACCTTGTCAAATCTCCATACAGCAGCCAAGATGATTATGTTAAACCCCATCTCAAACCCTCCAATGGGTATCTTATCCTCCTCAGAGGAAAAAAAACAAACTCTTTCAGCAACCTTCAAGGCCCTCTTCCATCTGTCCCTCAACACCTCTGACCTCATCTCCTACTACCACCACCACTACTCCCCCTGTTCCAGCCACACCGGTCCCAGGCTCTTTGCTGGATGTTTTGGGCACTGTGCACCTCAGAGCCTTTGTATTTACTGTCCTACTAACTAGATGGTTGTCCTATCTTAACAGCTTACTCCCTCTCCTCCTTCAAATCAAAGTGCAACCTCAGTAAGGTCTTTCATGATTGCCCTATTTAAAATCCCTCACCCCTAAACTCCCAATCCCACTCCCTGTTTTCTTTTTCTCCATAGAATTTCTTCTAACAGAATATATCTATCATAATACATATTATTTTGTTCATGTTCTGTCTCCCCCCACTAGAACAACAGTTCCAGGAAGTACATTATCATATCCCCAGGGCTTAGAATAGAGCCTGGTGGGTGGTAGGAGTTCAACAAATACCTGTTGAAGGGTTGACTACCAGTGGAAGGCTTTCTCCACTAAACCACATCACTCTCCTTGAAGAAAAGCTTTATTTCATCTTGATGACAGGATGGCCTATGCCATTCAAGATGCCAGGCTCTGAGTGAAACCAGACCCATTAGGAGAGGGGACAAAAAAATGTCTGAAAACAAAAGACCCAGGTATTCGGTTTGCCTAAGAATTATCTCAGAGACCCCAAAGATGAATGGGCCTACTAATGTTCTGGAACAAAAGCTCTAGGCCACCAAAATTTCACCGATTTTTTTTCAAGGGGCACTCTGCTGAGATCTGGATGAAATGGTTACTATTTGACAAGCTGGTTGTCAGGGTGATGCAGTATACAAAGACACAAAAAAGAAAAGGAAATAGTAGAATAAAAATGATTTTTAAATCTTGCTTTCAACAAATCTTTCTTGAAAGCTAGCCAGCTGTGCTAGACACAAAGGCTAGGGAGATAGTCTTTTCTGCCTCGTGATCTTGTTGACTAGTGGAAAAATCAAGCCAAGAAACACAAAAAATGAGGTAAGTGCAACAGTAGGGCCAGGACTCAGCACACATACCACCAAACACATTTGGGAGAAATCTAATGCAATCTTGGGGTGTCAGGGAGGCACCCATGATTTGACTTTTCAATGGACAAATGATAGAATAAACGTGGTGGAAGAGATGGGCTAGGAACTGCCTGGAAAGGCAGTGTGAAGTATGAGAATGGTAATGGTGGGGGTCAGGGTATAACTCCATGGTAGAACACTTGCCTACCATGTGCAAGACCCTGGGTTCAATTCTCAGTACTGGAAAAAAAAAAAAAAAGGCAGGGGCAAGATCATAAGGCTATGAAGAATAGCATGCTAAACCCTACAAAAATGTTTTCCCTTGGCAAGTAAAGAATTTAAACTCCAGTTCTCACTGAGTAACTTATCTGCACAAGAAAGAATTGATTGTGTCTGTTATGGTTTGGACCTGGAATGTCCCCTAAAGGCTCATGTGTTGAAGTCTTGGTACCCAGTACAGCTATGTTAAAAAAAGTGGGACTTTGGGGAAGTGATTGGATCATGAGGGCTCTGATCTCATCAGTGGGTTAATTCATTGAGGTATTCGTAGCTGAATGGACTCTTGGGAGGTGATGGAAACTTTAAAAGGCTGGACCTGGTAGGAGGAAGCAGGTTACTGGGATTGTGCCCTGGGCAACTATATCTTGTTCCTGCATCTTCCTCGCTCTTTCTCAGCTTTCTGGCTGCCAAGAGCTGAGCATCTTTCCTCCACCATGCCTTTCTCATTGATGTTCTGCCTCACCTCTCAGGACTGAAGCAATGGAGCCAGCCAACCACAGACTGAAACCTCTGAAACCATGTGCCCAAAGTTTTAAGTTGTTTTTCTCAGGCATTTTGTCACAGTAATGAAAAGCTGACTAACACAATGCCAATCCCATTTCAAAAGTAGAGGTCTCATGGACAAGCCCTGAAAAATATTTGGACAATCAAAGCAAGGGTGTGTGATGAGAATCCAAGCAGAACAGTGGTCAACATGCTTCCCATCTGTGCTCTCCAAAAGGGTAGCCACTAGGTCACATAGGTATTTAATTTAAAATTAAGTAAAAATTTTAAAATTCTGTTCCTCAAATGTACTAGGCACATTTTAGATGCTCAATAGACACATGGAACTCATGTTGCTGTCTTGAACAGTGTGGAGAACATTTTCATCCTCACAGACAGTTTCTTTGGACATCCTTACCCTAGATTTTTGTTATTGCTGTACTTTCAATATATTAGATTCAATGATTATATCGCCATAGGTGGCTAACATTGTGTATTAGAATCAAAGGAGTTAATTGCTATTACAAATTTTATTGATGACATATAAAACAGCTTATTCCCTACTTAAGCCCAGATAAATTATAAGTTTGAAAGATCTGAACTGCATTTCACATTGAAACAAATAAATGGCTAAACTATATTTTAAAAGAAGTCAGTTCTATTTGTATAATACATTAATTGAATACATGAATTTATTTTTTTAAAGCCTATGACATTTTTCTTGTGATGCTGGTAAATTCTATTTATTTATTTATTTATGTATTTATGTATTTATTTATTTATTTATTTATTTATTTATTTAGGGAGTGCTGGGACTACATCGCCTGTACTAGGCAAGTGCTCTACCACTGAGCTACATCCTCAGCCCTTATTGTTTTTATTTTTTAATTTTTTATTTGTTCCTTTTAGTTATACATGAGAGTAGAAAGTATTTTGACATCTTACATACATGGAATATAGCTAACCATTCTTGTGGTTATATGTGATGTGGAATTATACTGGTCATGTGTTCCATATATGAACATAGGAAAGTTATGTCTGATTCATTCTACTATCTTTCCCTTTCATCCCCACTCCCTTCCCTTCATTCCTAACGAATGAAGCCCTTGCACTTACTCTTGATGTGAGTTTTCCATGATCTACTTGATTGATTTCTGTGAGTCCTGAGTTAAGACTGGGGATTGGGATGCCTGAGATATTGGGACAATCCCATTCCTGGTTGATGTGGCAGAGCAGGAGAAAGAAGGGGACTCTACAGTGGTGACTTTACCTGTATTCCACTCATGGTTGCAACTTCCCCAGGGAAGGTCGGTGGTGAAGCTGCTGAAGAGGTAGAAAAGGGCCCAGGCCAGGACAATGATATAATAAATGTTAAGGAGGATGACGATCATCTGGGAGGCATAGCCAATACCTGGGAAATAGGGGCTGCAGATTAGGCCAGGAAAGGTACCCAGATTCTTCACATACCATCTACTCCTGTAGAGGAAAGGGCTTGCACTCCACTGTCAGTCCCCTAAAGCAAAAAGTGGTGTAGTGAAGGCTCCTGGTCCAACTCTCCCACTCCAGCCCCCAAAATGAAACTTCTGGGCTCCAATAGCCCTCCAGGGCAGACTAGGACTTTTCTCCTGTCTTTTCCTGCAGTAGGCATGCTTCCTCTGTCCTTTCATTTCATCTTCCATCATTTTTTGATTTTTGTTTTTTTGTATTAAGGATTGAACCCAGAGCATTGAGCATGCCAGACAAGTGCTCTACCACTGAGCTATATTCCCAGCCCTTTTTAATTTTATTTTGAGATAGGCTCTCAATAAGTTGCCCAGCCTAGCCTCAAACTTGTGATCCTCTTGCCTCACTGAGTCACTGAGATTACAGGTTTGTGCCACCATGTCTGGTCAATTTTATCACATTCTCAAAGTTCATGAAATCAGTTAGTTTTAAAATGTGTGACTAACTTCATGAAACTAATAGTTAATGTTCCCCAGAATTATTCTGATATGTTTCTGAAAAATAAAAGCACAAGAGCAGGACAATACAATTTACATATGGAGAAATATAAATAGTGAATGAACACTTTTAAAATATGTTCATACTTTCTAATAATTACAGGTGTATAAAATGAAATACTAATTCTTCAGCTATAACCTTACTTCAAGGTTTTACAAATGATGTTAACTCAGTGGTTTCCATACTTGTCTATATATTAAAATGACCTTGGAATATTTACAAAATTCCAAGCCCAGGATAGACCTCAGACCATTTAAATCACAACCTCTAGGATTGGTGCACAGGCCATAGGATATGCTGAAGGTGTTCAGGTGATCCCAGTTTGGGAACCACTGATAAAAATCAGAGTTGTTCAAGATATGGACAAAGATGTCTGCTCACATCTAGTGACACTGCCAGTTAACGCTTTCCTAGGACAATTTAATAAATCTTATCAAGAAATATCAACCTATGGGCTGGGGTTGTAGCTCAGTGGTATAGTGCTTGCCTGGTGTGTGCGATGCACTGGGTTTGATTCTCAGCAACACATAAAAGTAAGTCAAATAAAGGTCCATTGACAACTAAATATGTATAAAAAGAAATATCAACCTAAGTGGGTGGTGGGGATAGGAAGGTTGGTAGAATGAGACAGACTATATACATGTATGAAAAAAATTTTTTTTAATTTTAAAACCCCAAAGAAATGTTAATTATGATATAGCCACTTGAAGAAATTTTACAAACCATTAAGTGATTATTGTGTAAAAAATGGAAAATAAGGGGTTGGGGTTGTAGCTCAGTGATAGAGCACTTGACTAGCATGTGTGAGGCACTGGGTTTGTTTCTCAGCACTGTATATAAATAAAAATAAAGGTTTATCAACAACTAAAAAAAAATTTTAAAACCCAGAAGCTTGATTTTTTTAAAAAATGGAAAATAAAATGAATTGAAGAAAACATACGTTGTGCACATTCCATAAACTATATAGGAAGAGAAACAAAATTTGGAATAAAGCTATGAACAACCCAAATGCTTCCCAGCAAATGAATGGTTAAACAATCTGTGGTACATCCATACCAAGGAATACCACTCAGCAATGAAAAGGAAAGATCTACTGATGCACAAAACAATCTGGATGATCCAGCGATGTGAAGTGCATCATGCTTAGTGACAAAGCCAGACATAAGGTCACATACTGCATGAGCCCATTCACATGATAGTCTCAAAATGACCAAATGACAGAGATAGAGAACAGAACAGGGTAAGCCAGCAGTTAGGGATGGGGTAAGTGTGGCCATAAGGGGGCAGCATAGAGACCACTGTGGTGGTAGAACAGTGGGCATCCTGATGACGGTTACATAAACCTACGTGTGTGATAAAATTATACAGACATACACAAAAGAAGGTGTGGAAACTGCTGGAATCTGGATAAGGACCACACCAATATCAATATCAACATCAATATCTGGATAGTACCAATGTCAATGTCCAGATTTTGCTATTATAGTTACCATCAGGGGAAACTGGATAAAGGGTATACAGACCTCTCAGTACTATTTTTGACTTCCTGTGAATTTATAATCAATTCAAAATAAAAACTTTGCATTTAACCACTGAGTCACATCCCCAGCCCTTTTTATTTTTTATTTTGAGGCAGGGTCTCACTAAATTATTTAGCCTCACTAAGTTGCTAAGGCTGGCCTTGAACTTTAGACCCTCCTGCCTCAGCCTTCCGAGCCACTGGAATTACAGGTGCACCGTGCACCACCACACCCAGCACAAGACACCCTAAATTTTAAAGTTATGTCAATATGATAGAACTATTGCCGAAAGAATTTTTCTCATTTAAAATTCTTTTTAAATGTTTTTAATTAATTAAATGTCTTTAAAAATACAAAATTATGGTTATGTATTTAAATATAATGATTGCTATATATTTAAAATACACATAGCTAAAATAACTTTGCACTAAAGCCTCTGCCCCATCTTATCGTTATTTCTCCCTCATCCTCTGATGGACCCCGTGAACAGCTCAATATTCAGTCCACAAATCAAAGGTTTAACACGTGGACTTAAGAGTCTTATCTTAATCCCAGCACTGTTGCTCTTTACTCAGTCATCCCACATAAGGTTTATAACCACCTAGAGGAGGTACCTGGGAATCAGGCACAGAGTTACTCACCCTCGAAGATGGGGCAGATCTTCCTCCAGGCTGTGATACCTCCCTGGCTAGTGTACTGACCCAGGGCTGTCTCCAAAAGGAAGACAGGAATGCCACAGGTAAAGAGGAAGATGAGGTAGGGGATGAAGAAGGCACCTGTGGGAAGAAAACAGGTTGTTCATTATCTGTCAACATTCTCATCACGATCCACATTTATGTCCTCCCCCTAGCACACTGCAGTCAGCACCCCGGGGGTTAGGAGCATGTACACTGCAGGAGACATCTGTCTAGATCTCTGCGACCATAACAGGAATCAAGAATCACCAAGTTACTCAGGACCTACGGTGTCCAGGCCTTTTTCATGGTGTGGTTTCAATCTATATCTGTACTTAACTGAACACCAATCACTACCTAACGGAACTTGTGGCAATAACAACGAGTTCACTGAATGATAAATAACCAGGAGCAGCCCACAGTCTACAATTCTGTTCAAAAAAATGTTGCTCTTTATGTCAGGTAGGGACTTTAAGCAGGCTGAACTAAGATTTCCCTTTAGTAATCTTTCTGCTTCTGTTTTCATTACCATTGACTAAGACCAACTATGAATGTCAGAAATGGTGGGTTTTTGTTTTTTGTTTTTTGTTTTTTACTATGCACTTCCATCTGCTGCCAAAATGAACAGCAAAGTTCACAGGAAAGAATACCAGAGAAGGGAGAATTGCACAGAGAAGGAAATCCAGATATCTTCTCCTCAAGCCCTTAACTCAGTCATGGTCAGAACATATGTGTGAAGACACTAACTGAGACATGGGAAAGAACTATTAAAAAGGTTAAAAGTGCTGGGCAAGGTGGCGCATGCCTGTAATCCCAGCAGTTCGGGAGGCTGAGGCAGGAGGATTGTGAGTTCAAAAACAGCCTCAGCAACTTAGCAAACCCTAAGAAACTTAGTGAGACCCCGTCTCTAAATAAAATACAAAAAGGGCTGGGGATGTGCCTCAGCCCCTGGGTTTAATTAAGTGCCCCTGGGTTTAATTCTCAGTACCAAAAAAAAAAAAAAAAAGTTAAAAGTAATGGTGCTGATATGGTGCCTATTCTCCCCAGCCATGCTGAATAATCTCAAGAATCACCTGACATTAATAGAGTATGCAGAAGACCATTTCCTCAGTCGTGGGGAATAATTAGCCCTGGATTGAACACAGCTCCCAGACCTACCTAACAGATCTTTAAAGCAAGACACAAAAGGATCAAGAGGCTCTGGTCTCAGAACAGAACTCAAGAATATTTGTAGAAATAGTATTCTGTCTAGCAATCAATAAAGCAAAGATGTCACCAGGCCTGGAATCCAGTTTATTTGCTGGAGAGCAAAGAAGTAAGAAAACGTTACTCAACAAGTAGATAAATCAATCGATTACCTATAAGTAGATAAATTGATCTATTTAACCTGATCCATAATTTAAGCAGATGTTAGAATTAGTAGATGAGGACATTTTAAAATTTATTATGCGAGGTGTGGTAATGCACACCTGTAATCCCAGCAACTCAGGAGGCTGCGGCAGGAGGATCAGCAGTTCAAGGCCAGCCTCAGCAATTTAGTGAGGCTGAGTAACTTAGCAAGACCCTATCTCAAAACAAAAATATAAAGAGGTAGGGATGTAGCTCAGTGGTTAAGCATCTCTGGTTCAATCCACAGTACCAAATACATACATACATACATAAAACTTATCATAACTAAATTGCATGTGTTTTCTAAAAGTTAAAGAAATGAAAGACATTTTAAAAGACCTAACTAAAACTTCTAGAGATTAAAAACTACAACATATGAAATAAAAAACATATTTGGTAGGATTGGTGTCAGTAGGTATAGTAGAAGAAATGATTAGTGGAGGAGCTGGGGTCTGGGGACATGGCTCAGTGCCTATCATGGGCAAGGCCCTAGGTTTGATCCCCAGCAGAAAATAATAGTAATAATAAACTGAGAAAAGATTGGTTTCTTTTCCAGATGCAGAGGCATGCACCTGTAATCCTAGCTACTCAGGAGGCTGAGGCAAGAGGATTACTTGAACCTAGGCATTCAAGGTCAGCCTGGTCAACATAGCAAGACTCCATATCAAAAAAAAAAAGAACGAACAAAAAGAAAACTAATGGTTTGAACCATAGCAGAAACTATCCAAAATAAAACACAGAAAAATGAGATTAGTTTTTAAAAAAGATTAGGTGTCACTGAGCTGTGGGGCAACTTTAAAAAGCCTAATATACTCATAGTTAGAGTCTTTAACGGAAGCAAAAGGGAAGAAGTGTCAGAAAAGGTTTGAAGAAATGAGGACAGAATTTTCTGTCCAAATTTTACAAATTTGGTGAAAAGTATGTAGATGCAAGAAGCTCAACAAACACCAAGAGAAGAAACATGATGGAATCTAAACCAAGGCACATCATAATCACATTATTTAAACAGTGATAAGAGATTTTAAGAGAAAAATCTTTAAAGTAACTACAGGGAAAAGATACATAGGTACAGGCAAATAAAGGCAAGGAGAGCAACAAATTTATCATTGAAAACAATGCAAACAAGGGATAAAGGAACACATTTGTTAAAGTAATGGGGGGTGAGGGGCGGGGGGTGGGCAGGGGTCAAACTGGAATTCTATACCAACAAAAATACTGTTCAAAAATGAAAATGAAATAAAAGCTGTTTAAGACTTGCAAAACCTGAAAGAATCCATCATCAGCAGGCCCATACTACAAGATATTTTAAAGAATTTCCTTCAGGCAGAGGGAAATGATAATGCCAGAAAGAAATACATACCCACAATGGAATGAAGAACTTTAGAACCCGTAACTTTGTGAGTAAACATGTAAGACTTGTTTTCTTATTATTCAAATCTCTTTAAAAGAAAATTGACTATTAAACAAAAATAGCAACAATGGAATGAGTTTATAACATGTGGAAAAATAAAATGTGTAACAAGAGCACAAAGGTCAAGAGGATAGAAATTTAGTTGTAGTATAAAGTTCTTATATACAAATCGGTACAATATCACTTGAAGATAAATTGTGATAAGTTAAAGATGTACACTACAAAGTCTAAAGTAACCACTAAAGTAATACAACAAAGATTTTTGACTAATAAGTCAGCAAAGGAAAAAGCTAACAATGGAGTAATTTAAAAATTCATTTAATCCAAAAGAAAGCAGGAGAAGAAGAACAAAGAAGAATGAATAAGACAAATATAAAACATGTACAAGGTGATGAATTTAAACCTAATCATGTAGATAACTGTATTAAATATAAATGGTCTAAATATCACAGTTAAAAGAGATTGTTAGATTGATTTTAAAAACTAGCAAGACTCAACTCTTTGCTCCCTAAAAGAAATGTACTTCAAATAAAAAAAAAAAACATGACAAGGTTAAAAGTAAAAGAATATAAAAAGATTCATCATGCTAGTCAGGTGTGTTGACTCAAGCCTATAATCCCAGCAACTCAGGAGGCTGAGGCAGAAGGATTGCAACTTCAAGACCAGCCTCAGCAACTTTAGTAAGACCCTGTCTCGAAATAAAAGAGGGTGGGGATGTAGCTCAGTGTTGTTAAAAGCCCCTGGGTTAAATTTCAGTACCAACCTCCAAAAAAAGAAGATAATCATGCTAATAATAATCAAAAAGAAGATGGAATGTTTACCTTAATTCAGAACAAAGACTATTCTCAAGGGTAAAGAAGATCATTTCAGTAATGACAAAGGAATGAATTCATCGAGAAAACATCATATCTTAAACTGATATTCTCCTAAAAACAGAACTTTAAAATACATGAAGAAATTACTAATAGAACTGCAAGGATAAATAAATTACTCATCAAAGTCAAAGGTTTTTAATATCTGCCTCTAAACAGTTCATAGGACAAGTAGACAGAAAATCAATATGAATATAAATTAATTGAAAACTGTATCAGCCAACTTGATTTACATAACATTTACAGAACATTCTAACCAACAACAGTAGAATATAAATTATTTTCAAGTGTTCATGAAATATTTACCAAGAGAGACCATATCCTGGTCCACAAAATAAATTTCAACAAGGTAAAAAGGATTCAAGTCATACAAAATATGTTCTCTGACTAAATTAGAAATCAATGAGACAAAGACCTTGGAAACTTCCCACATATTTAGAAATTGGGTAACACACTTCTAACACACACAAGGGTGGTGGAATAAAAAGTGAAAAGAATAATCAGAAAGTCATCTTGAGTGGAATGAAATAAAACACAACATATCCAAACACAAGGATGCTACTAAAGTACTGTTTAGAGAGAAATTTATAGTATTAGATGACTATTACTATAAAAGAAGACAAAGTTCAAATCAATTACCTCAGCTTCTACCTTAAGAAGTGAGAAAAATGAGGACAAATGAAACCCAACGTAAGTTAAAGGAAATAGTGAAAATCAATGAAATAGAAAACAATAGAGAAATTCAGTGAAACCAAAAGCTGGTTCCTTGAGAAAATATGATTTATAAACTCTTAGATGATATAAATCACCAGTCTGAGGAATGAGAGACATGTCATTAATGCAGATTCTATAGATACTTAAAGGATAATATTAACAGCTATATGCCAATAACTGCAACAATTTAGGTAAAGTAGACAAATTCCTTGAAAAACACAAACTACCAAAGCTTACTCAAGAAAAAACAGGACAATCTGAATTCCTCTATAACTATTAAAAAATTGATTTTTTGGGGGGGAGGGGGTAAAAAACATGAAGAAAACTGCAGTCCCAAATGACTTTACTGTTGAATTTTCCAAACAAAGAAATAATGCCAATTCTACAAAAACTTATAAGCTGTTTTAGAACACAGGGGGTGGGGGGGGGCCTGCAAATTCATTCTATCAAACCAGCATTATTGTGATAACAAAAGCAGACAAAGACACTAAAGGAATATAAAAAAAAGACCAGTATCTTTCATGAACAGAACCAAAATTTTTGCATATTATATTAGCAAATCTAATCCAAAAATAATGTAAAAAGGATAATATATTACATAGTGGAGTTTAACAGAGGAATATAAGATGGGTGTAACATTTTTTAAAAATCTATATAGGGCTGGGGTGTAGCCCAGTAGTAGAGTGTTTACCTAGTATAGGCAAAACCCTGGGTCCAATCCCCAGCACCACAAAATACAAAATCAATGTAATTTTTAATATTAACAAATTAAAAAGGAAGAATCATAATATCATAATGCAGATGAAGAAAAAGTATTTGAATACAACAGTCATTCCTAGTTAAAAAAAATTCTCAGCAAATGAATAGAAGAGAATTCCCTCAACCTGATAAAGGTTCTTCAAACACCCTACAACAATAGCATACTTAATCTTGAAAGACTGCTAAGACTGAGAGTAAGACAAGGGTGTCTTTCTCTTTTGTACCAGGAATTGAACCCAAAAGTACTTTACATCTGAGCCACATCCCCGGTCCTTTTTTTTATTTTGAAACAGGGTCTCACTAAGTTGTTGAGGCTGGTCTTGAACTTGTGATTCACCTGCATCTGCCTCTGCAATCACTGGGATTGCAGAGACACCTGCAGGAGTGTCTATTTTTGCCACTTGTATTCAACACTGTGCTGGAGATTTTAGCTAGGGAAATAAGATGTCATGGAATTAAAGGCTATTTAGATAGAAAAATAAAAAATAAAACTGCTTTATTTGTAGATGACATGGTATTCTATGCTGAAAATCCCTGGAAGGTGCAAAAATAAACCTACTAGAACCAATAAGTGAATTCAGCAAGGTTGCAGGATACAAGATCAGAATACAAAAACCAATTGTACTTCTACATATTAGGAACAAATAATCACAAGAAATAACACATTCACAATAGAATAAAAAAAATGAATAAAAATATTTTATTCACAATAGAATAAAAATATGAATTTTGTAGTTGTGCAGTCACAACTACAAAATATTGCTAAGAAAAATTAAAGACCTAAATAAATGGAGAGACCAGCTTAATCACATTGTAGTGTATCCAATCTCCAGCATTTTTTTAACTTGCAAGACTGAACCACTTCACATTCCACAACCAATCTCCAACCCCTGGCAGCCCTCTGGCAATCACCATTGTACTTTCTACTTCTATCAATTTGACTATTTAGATACTTTGTACAAATGGAATTATGTAATTGTCTTTTGGTGATCAGCTTCTTTTACTTAGCATAATGTCTTGGAGGTCCATCCATGTTGCAGCATGTGACAGGATGTCTCCCCTTTTCAAGGATAAATAGTATTCCATTGCATGCATATAACATATGTCTATGTCTATCCATTCATGCATCCATGGTCATTTGGGCTGCTTCCACCTCTTGGCTATTTTGAACAATGCTATTACAGATGTGATGTGCAAATATCTCTTTGAGACCTGTTCCAATATTCTTAAGATGTCATTTCTTCCTAAATTGATCTATAATTGACTATAATTCCAATCATAATCTGAGTGGACTTTTTGATAGAAATTGACAAAACAATTCTAAAATTCTAGCCAAACAACTTTGAAAAAGAAGAAATTTTAGTCTTATTTCAACTTTAGTATTTATATCATTATAAAGCTACAGAAATTAAGATGGTATGTTATTGGTGTTAAACAAATAGATAAATGGCACAAAAGAGAGTTCAACCTCAGACTCACACATATAGGGACAATTTATTTTTTACAGAGATATAAAGGGAATTCTTTGGAAAAAGGATAGCTTTTCCAAAAAATGGTGCAAGAACAAGTGAACATCTATACATGGAAAAAACTTCAATCTAAAACTTCACTGTATTGAAGAAATCAACTCAAAATAAATCATAGACCAAAATGTAAAACCTTAAACTATTAAACTTCTAGAAGAAGATATAAGGCCATGAGTTGGACAAAGATTTTTTTATGTGATACCAAAAGTCATTCATAAAGAATAGGGATAAAGTGGACCTCACGAAAACTTAGAATGCCCGCTCTTCAAAAGACTGTCAAGAAAAGGAAAAATGCAAGACTCAGAATGAGAAAAAAATATTTGCAAAAAGTATATTTGATAAAAGATGTGCCTTGAATATATAAAGAAATCTCAATAGCAAGGGATGAACTACTGACACAAGAAAACTACAGTTTATCAAAACGATTATGCTGAGCAAGGGAAACCAAATAAAGAAAAGTACACAGTTAATGCTTACATTTTACATTTATAAAATTTTGAGCAAAACACACTAATGTGTGATGATAGAAAACAGATCAGTGGTTGCATTGGGATGCCATAGCAGCGGGTAGAAGGGGGTTAGAAGTGGATAGGAGAGAACTTGAGGCGGGGCGGGGGGGGCAGTGATGGATATGTTCATTATCTTGATTGTGGCAGTGGTTTCGTGAGTGTATATGTAAGTCAATTTAACAAACTGTACATTTTAAATATAGGTAGTTTACATTAAGCTAAAGGGGAACAGACTTCTCATATTCTTCACCTTTGAAATCTCCTTCCAAATCTGTAGTCTGGAAGGAGTCTATACATCCATAATTCAAGTACCAAGGGGGATACTTGATTACTGTGCGCATGAAGAAGTAAAAGTTGTAAACAATTCATCCATAAATCAATCTGATGTGTTGGATAAGAGGGAAAAATTAGGGAAGACAGAACCTATCAGTAACTGATATGAACATGCTGGTTGAGAGACCCAATCACTCCAGAGAGACTTATCAGCTCATCTGAAGCCCTTCCCCTTGTCTCTGCTGCCTGCTGTTTCCCAATAAGCCAAGACAATGTTTAACTGCATGGGTCCCATGGTCAGCTCTGCTCCCCTCCTCCTCTGCCTCATTGAGTGTCAGGGCAACCTGCCACAAGGGACAGAGTCCACAGCTGCTGGGAGGAACTATTGGCTCTAGAAGCATAGAAGGGACCAGGGGTGGGATGGAACCCAAGAGGGACCCAGGTGCAGACCAGAGAGTCCTGAAGAGCACTCCTCCTCTTTCGCTCCCTCAGGCTTCACCATCAAAAGATGGAGTTCATCCTGGAGATGAAGAATGGAGTTCACATTACCTGTACTCCCATATCACCCAAGCTAATCTCAAAATTCTAAAATGTGCTGGCTTTTTCCCCCATGAGATAGGACAGACCACACTCCCATCCTAGAAAGAAATTGTTCAGCTGGTTAGTCCTCTCAGAAGGAGTGTCACTGTCATGTCCCACCTACTTTTAAAGATATAAACTAATATTCTCTATGAGCAACAAAAGAGTCTACCTGAAGTAGTCACTGAATAATTCACTAAAAATGGTAACAACAATTGTCAAGTACTACTAAAATATTAACTATTGTGTTACTAAGAAGAAAAGTCTCATTTCTCCTTATTCTTTGGTATATTCAAACAGCATCAAGGTTATGGTTTTCTCTTAGTCCTCCTTATATCACTGCCCTATTCCTCTTCTCCTCTCTCTCCTTATACTCTAGAGCTAAGATTCATTTTATTACTGCCCTTCCTCTCCAAACTTCCTCTTTCTGAGACGTCCGGCTGACATACTTTCTGCTATGGTTTCCTATGGCCAGGTCATGGTCCCAGGTATTCTGCTGGAGAGGTCCCAACTAAGGGCTGAAGTCTCATAATGGCCAGAAAGGCCCCACCTGGTCTGCACCCCATACCCCATTTACTTCTTTTTTGGTCTTCAGTTGTTGATGGACCTTTATTTTATTCATTTATTTATATGTGGTGCTGAGAATCGAACCCAGTGCCTCACACATGCAAGGCAAGCGCTCTACCATTGAACCACAATTCCAGCCCCATTACTTCTTAACCGCATCTTCTATTCACTCCTCCTGCTCCAGGCTCACTGGCCTCTTTGGGGTTTCTCAAACAAGACCTTCAACCTCTTGTTTAGGACCATTAAACCTTTATTTTCCTTTGTCTGGAAACTTTTGCCCCCTATATCCTAAGGCCACCTCTCCCACTCCTGGCAAGCCTTTGCTCAAACACTCTCAATGAAGCCTCCTCTGACCAGGCTTTTTAAAATCGCCACCATCCACACCCCCACTCCTGATCCCATTTACCTAACTCTGTTTGGTCTTTCCCCATAGCACTCCTTGACTTCTGATATAACGTCTATTTTACTTGTTTACTATGTTAATTGTTTATTTCCTGTCTCCTTCCTCTATAATGTAAGTCCCACAATGGCTAGACCTGGGTGTACTGTTCATAGATACATCCCCTAGAACATTTCCTGCCTCAATGGATATTTGTTGTTTAATGACTGTGAAAGTCAAGGCTTGGTTGGCCATGTGCTGATCCAAGTGACAGACTGAAGACTTCAGAAAGTCTTTTGGGTGAGGCAGGTGCATGGGGGTAGATGGGCCACAGGTTCTGGACACTGGGAGAGTGTTTACTGAGGAGATGACTGAGGTGGGCATCTCTCCAACCATGTCCCTGAAAATCCTACTGGTTGCTTTTTATCTGAGATGAGCTTCCTTACAATACTCTCTCAGCTTCCCCATTTCTCAACTACACTTTTCAACAGCCCCTTCCCTGCTCTAGAACTCATATCAAATTAGATCTACCAAATGTCAAAGCTGAAAGAAACCAAAAAGACATCACCTATATTGTTATTTTGGAACTAAAACTTGCTTTGGGGATGTTTTTATCCCTGACCTTCTCACTGAACAAATACTATTACTAACAAAGTTCCCCCAGGCACAGAAGTGGCTGTGTGAATCTGTTCCTTCATGATCCCAGAAGCAGGCTGATAGGATATATTTTCTGGGCTTGATACATCCCTGGGGTATCCCAGCATCCTTCCCCAGGACTTGTTCAGAACATCCCTCTCATCCCCGTGAATCCAAGCCACAATCTGGGAACTATGGGCTTAAATAAAATCACTAAACCAGGAGCAAAGGGGTCAAACCAATCTAACGGTGTCCATTGTCTGAGCCCTCCTTCCCCAAATCAGCAGCAAAAGATTCTCTCAGAAAGAGGCCTTGGTCTCTTGGCGAAAAGATGATAAGTTGAATTGCTCAGGTCCATTCTGTAGGAGCTTGTTTTCCTTGGGAGATGAGGGGAGTTAATTGGTGACTAAAAAGAACTTCAAAAATCTGAAAAATAGGCAGTTCTAATTTCCCCTAATGACCTTACATATTCTTGATCACTCCTTGGCAAAGGAGCCTTTTTATTAATTCTCCCAGTAGCCCTGGACGACTCATGCCCTTCAGAGCTAACTTGGGCATTAACCTGTAGCTCCAAAGCCTTCATAACATTCCTCTCCAGCTGCTGTCATCCTTCAGCAAATAGAGAGGAAGCATGCTAAGGTCTCATGCTGGATCAGGGGATGAAATTTTGTGAGTGGTGGCCTAAGGGTTAAATAAAGAACTTGACTAAATCTGAGGACCCCTAAAAATGCTTCAACTATCTGTTGGGATCAGTGTGTGGAAGACAGACTCTATTCAGGGGAGGAAGAAGCCTCAGCAGCCACCCTACTACCTGCCTCCACCTTTGCACACAAGCACCCACAGAAGAAACCAAGGGCCACAGGTAATCTTTTCTTCCTGTGCCAGCATTTTGATGCAAGACAGAATCAGCATATTCTCAGGCCTGCACAACTTACCATGAAACCCAAAATTTTCCAGACAGATGAAGCTGCTCCGTCACTGCTCCACTTCAGCCTAGTGATTTTGCTTTAAACCTGTACATCACTATTTCCCATCTCTTCATGCCATTCCTACTAATTCCCAGGCCAATCCTTACCCAATTCCAGAGAGGCTTTGGGGAAAGCTGCTCACCTCCTAATCTTTCTGCCACATGAGGAGCTAAGCTGGTTACTAAGTTCCAGATACTGAATCCTAGTTCCCAGCTTAGTCACCAACCCCTGCATGTGCCCTGGGCCAACCTCATCCCTCCACTGAATTCTCTAAAGGGAAGGTACTGTGGCCCAAATTCCTCAACAAACATGGGGAGTGTCCAAGGCTACAAAAGAAGTTTGAAGACCTCCCTCCTTCCCTCACAGTGCAGACTGAACAAAGTCCTGTGATTTCAGGCCACTGGCCAAAAATTCTTAGGGAGAAAGGACATTTAAGCTCATACTCTGGAAAAATACAAATTAACTTTCAATCCCAGGGTTAATCCCCAATTGCCACAAACTTGAGAATAAGACTGTATGGTCCCAGAACATATTTCTGTGTTCTCCCTCAGACCTTCCACCTCCACTCTGGCATGGTGCTTTCTTTCTCTAAAATCACTGGGAGAATCAATCTTGATGGGTATGGAGGTACCCACTCCCCTGAAAAAGGGTGGGTGTGCATTAGAGTACCCTCGAATCCTTGTGGCCTATGAAATGCCCACTCCTCTAGACTGCAGCCTCACTACAAAACCAGAACCAGAATTCCCAACTCCTTCCTGTAAGCTTTACTCATTAGCAGTGAATCTTCCTAACCACACTGATTATCCAAAACTCTTAAGTATCTGGGAAATCCCTCTGGGTCTTCCCACAGGAATGTGGAATTTCCTGCAAGTGGGTTAGCTATAGCAGAATGATCTCCACTGCTCTGGGACTGACAGAGTTACTCCACGAGGCTGCATTGGAAGTCAGTGAGGAGCCAATATGTATGCACTTGCACACACATGTTTATAGTGAGAAAATTTTTAAAGAGTCACTAAGGTCAAAAGTTATATACTAGTGGCAGTTGAACAAGGGATAGCTTCAGGAATATCATGATGCCACCTGAGTAGAGACACAAGGCCAAGGCTGAGGAATCTCAAGACTGCAGATCAGTTTGGTATCAACATCATCATCAATGTAGCTACTATATATTAAGCACTTGACATATATTAATTCTAGTCCTTACAACAAACTTGAAAAGCAGGTATTTACAGTAGCAACCATTCAGGTTCCAAGAGCTTAAGCAACTTGCTCAAGATCACACAGAAAGTTGCAGAGCCAGAATCCAAATCCTGATCTATCTTGTTCCAAGCCTGTCTTCTTACTTCCATGAGGCCATGATATAATAAAAGAGCCCTAGTACATTCACACAATTTTTTAGGTCTGTTTCCTGCAGAGTGTCCTCAATGACCTCTCAGAGTCCTTCCAATTTCAGCATTCTATGCATCTATGGGATTCCCCAAAGGAGCAGTGAGTGCAGGAGATGGAATCATCCTCCTTCTGGGTGTCAGCGGGGTGGCTCAGTGGCTCTCACCTCCCCCATTTTTGTAGCAGAGATAGGGAAACCTCCAGACGTTGCCTAAGCCAACGATCTCCCCAGCCACTGACAGCACAAACTCCATCTTGTTGTTCCAGTGCCCCCGCTCCAGGGTGCCATCTTCCTCCGCCTTTTCCATGACTGGATACACTGGTTTTGTCTCTCCATTACTGGTTGTGCCTGAGACCCTGCTATCCATCCCACCTGGAAAATAAGTGGGATGCTCTGTTACTATTGGAAACCCCAAAAGGAAAGCCTCCTCCCTGCACCAGAAAATGTCCAAGAGAATAAATGCACTGGAAGAGGGTAAATTCCTTCTCTTTATGGGCAGACCCATATCCTCCTTAGCATCTCTCATTGGTAGGATTGGGTAGCAGCTACTGAGATATTATATTCCTTTCCCATTTTAGCAAGAAAGCATTGACACTGAAGGACAGCTTTTTCTTCTACTACACAGGCTCTCTTAGGTTTGAGCTTTGGAGCATGGAAGGAATCACAGCCTCTGGCTGTCTCAGTTCTCAACATCGCCCTACCCCAGCCTCAGCTGGATTCGCTTGTGCTTCAGTTTCTTTACTCTGTATTCTGGAGACCATTGAAAGGGTGATATTTTAGATATCCTCAAAGCCATCAATTTCCCTTGCAATTACCCTAAGGAAGTAATTGTGACTGTGGGTAAAAGATTTGGTATTAAGCATGTTCATTTTTTGTAACAGCAAAACAATTAGAAAATATATAAATGTTCAAAAATGGCAGATGGGTTAATAAATTGATGGATATATAAATTGATGGATACAATGAACTACTTTATAAATATTAAAAAACTTTGCTGCAAAAAGTATATTGAAACAAAAAGGTACCAGCAGCTCGGGAGGCTGAGGCAGGAGGATTGAAAGTTCAAAGCCAGCCTCAGCAAAAGCAAGGCACTAAGCAACTAAGTGAGAACCTGTCTCTAAATAAAATACAGAAAAATAGGGCTGGGGATGTGGTTTAGTAGTTGAGTGCCCCTGGGTCAATCCACGTTACCCAAAAAATCAAAAAAAAGAAAGAAAGAAAGAAAAGAAACAAAAGGTTATTTATACTATAGGAAATAAAAACAGTATTTATGATAGAATTATTTTTGACAAATATTTTAAAAGATATTTACATGAATTGAAAGATTACTATACACACCAAAATGTTTCTCTCTTAGGGGATGGATTATAATAATATTTTGCTTATCTATATTTTCTAGTTTCATCAAAGAGCATGTTTTATTTGGTGACACCAGTGACTTTGAACAAGATAAGCTGAGCTATCTAGGTTCTTATTCCTCCATTTCTCTCTGAAAGATAAACTGACTTATTTTGTTTTGTTTTAGTGATGACAAATGTAGGAATCTGTTACAGTAGAGAAGACAGCAAAAATGAATAAAAAGAGGGGCTGGGGATATAGCTCAGTTGGTAGAGTGCCTGCCTCGCAAGCACAAGGCCCTGGGTTCAATCCCCAGCACCCCCCCCCCAAAAAAAAAAGGAATAAAAAGTCATAGTTCTAAGTTTTCACTGCCAGAAATGCCCTAGATTGCTATTGGGATCAAGGATAAGATTGGATATGACACACTTTAGTGAGCAACTACTATAAAAATAGACACTTTACATACTTCTTGGGGGTAGCATGCTACAGTTGAAAGGACAGGTGCCATAGAGTCAGGGGAGCCGAGTTTGAATCCTTAGTTTTTAGTCTCATACCACTGCCTGACTTCAGAAAAGTTAATAGCTCATCCTTAGTCTGCTCATCTGTGAAAGTGGGAATGATGTGATATACATAGCTGCAAGGATTAAATAAGGATGCATTTCTCTGAATAATAATTTCATTCTTACAACAACCCTGAGATGTAAGTATTAATATTGCCACTTTATAAATTAGGAAGCTGCTGCTCAGAGAAGTTAAATAATGTGCAGAGCGCAGTAGCACACACCTGTAATCCCAGCAACTCAGGAGGCTGAGGAAGGAGGATCGCAAGTTCAAAGCCAGTCTCAGCAATTTAGCAAGGCCCTGAGCAAATTAGCAAGACCCTGTCTCAAAATAAAAAATAAAAAAGGGATGGGGATGTGACTCAGTGATGAAGCACCCCTAGGTTCAATCCCTAGGATAGAGAGAGAGAGAGAGAGAGAGAGAGAGAGAGAGAGAGAATAATGTGACTGCCGCCATATAGCCAGCAAATTGCACTGCTATGACTTGAACCCACTCTGTCCCTCTTGCTCTTCCAATTGTATCTCTTGAATTTTACTGGCTGCCTAAGTTTATCAGCATGTCTGACTTCCCCCACCCTGATCTGATACAGTGGCCCCTTTTGTAGAGTGGCAGGTGGACTTTTTCAGAAACTGCAAAAAGCCTCAGAAAGAGTTTATGTTAACAGAACTTTCTCAGCAGGAACTCCTTCAGGCCACAGCTCTGCTCTGGTTTTTCCTCCCCAGTGGAGCTACCCAAGGGATCCAAAATGTCAGAGAGAAGGTCAGGGAACCGAAGGTACCTTTGTTTATTTGATAAATTAGGAATGGGCTCCAAAGATTGTTTGTGGGTTAAAAAAACTCTAGCAACTGTCCCTAAGAGAGTTCCTCAGTTCTTCTGAGACAGCTGACAAAAGCTTGTGCTGATTCTGGGCCTCCCTTACCAGCTATCTGATGGATGTCTTCCAGTGATGGAAAGCCATCTCCCTTTACTTCTTCACCCTCCCAGGCCCTACGAGAAACAGTAGTCCTTTCCCTTGTCCTCATGCAGTTCTTCCCAGGGGTAGCATGCTACAGTTCAAAGGACATGAGCATAGAATCAGAGGAACTTGGTTTCAACTCTTAGTTTTTTTTCTCATACCACTGCATGGCTTCAGAGAAGTTAATGAATAACTCAACCTTAGTCTGCTCATCTATAGAAGTGGGAATGATGTGACATACATAGCTATTAAGGATTAAATAAGGAGATATTTCTTCAAGTAGTAAAATATCAGGTACTCAATTTTATTTTATTTTTTTAATTTTCTCTCAGTTCTGTTGAAGAGTTGGTCATTATCTCATTTCACAGAGAAGAAAACCTTCATTTTCTGCAAATTGAACCCAAATGTCTTTCCTTTCAATCTAGCGTTCTCTTTTACCAACTCACATTGTCCCCTTTAAGTTATCAGCCACCCAAGTTTCAGAAAGTCAAGAAAATAGCATACAGTCTTTGCACATGCACACCTAAGTGTCAGAAACATTTTCTAGGAGAAGATCAAAAAGCCCTTTGGTCATAGGTCCTATGGATTCTACCAAACTGCAGTCTGAGACCCAGAAACAGAAAAAAAGAAGAGAAGAAAACATTCCAAACCTTAGTGAAGTTGCTGCCAGAAGTCCAGTCAGGGAAGAAGAATTATCTAGGGGGAAGGGGAAGGTGCTGGCTATTTAAAGTGTGGCACTTGTAATCCTAAACTTGGTCCAGCCCACATTCCGCCCTACTGCCTCCCGCCACCCATGGTCTCCCCTCCCCAGGCCAACAGACAATCCACACATGAGTGATTTCACAGTCTGGGGACTGTGTGCACACCCTGCAAGTCAAACCAGTTGCTTGTGAGCTTATCACGCACCATGTCTCTTCCCGTACCTCACATGCCCTCCCCTTTTAGTGACTTTGGAATCTCTCTAGAGGGATCTGGCCTTCCACTCCCCTCCCCAACTCAAATGCTCCTCTAAATTCATTAAGAATAGATGCTTTTTTGGCCAAGTGCAGCACAGATTAATTTAAAAGTATATTTATCTTATCCTTTTGCGTCTAACAATCTGGAATGCACAATGATTTATAAAAAAGAGACACAAACTGCAGAACTCTGAGAAGTCAGAAAAACTTCACACACACACACACACACACACACACACTTAAATACATATAGAAAAAGTCTGAAAAAAAAGTCTGAAAAAAATTCACTCAATGGTTAATAGTTGTTTAATTCATAGTATTTCAATTAGGAGAGCAAAGGAGACTTTTGACCTCAAATTTTTAAAGTTTTAATATATTATGTGAATTTTTAAATAGTATACTAGATTTTTTTTTTTGTACTGGAATTGAATCCAGCGGGGCTCAACCACTGAACCACATCCCCAGCCTTTTTTGTTTTATTTTACTTAGAGACAGGGTCTCGCTAAATTGCTGAGGCTAGCTTTGAATTCATAGTCCTTCTGCCTTAGCTTACCAAGCCACTGGGATTACAGGTGTGCACCACCATGCCCAACGATATATATACCAGAATTTTTAAAAATTAAAAAAAAAGAAGAAAAGAAGGTGCCAAGGTTTAAAACCAAAGCAAAATCCTATCCCAAAAGGAGTTGGTGGCAAGCCTGAGGTGGACAGAGTGAACCATAGGTACTTCAGTTTTAGGCAGGAACAGCCCAAGGAGGCAGCAATAGACAGTAAGCATCATACTCTGAGCATGGTGCTGAGGGACCAGGGCAGATCCTTTGTTGGAAAACTGCTTAGGCTTCTACACCAGCCAAGAACACGGCCTGAGAGCTGCTTCTATCATTTTGGAGGTCAGGGTCTTAAGCAAGGTATCCAACTTCTTTTGTGTTTTGCTTTGTTTTGTTTTGTTTTGTTTTGTTTTGTTTTGATTATTGGGCATCCAATTTGCGAGTCTCCTTTTCTCATCGATAAAATGGGGAGAATGTCCCTTATCTTGAAAAATTGTATGACATTTCAGGAAATAATGAGTATTAGCAAGTCACTAAATAGTAGCTGCTATTGATGCTTGAGGAATTATTCAAAGTGAGCAGGGAACTCTTCTTGAAGCTGATGGAATAGAGACCCCTGAGCAAAACTGGGCTCTGGTCAGACTGCAAGCATGAGTTAGGATGAAGGCTTGCAGTGGGCAAATGGCATGAGGTCATAGAAATATGACTGCCTTGATAGAGAAGAGTGAAAAGGAAGGAAAATCAGAGATTATAAGGGTCTCGCTAAATTGCTGAGGCTGGCTTTGAACTTGCAATCCTCTTGCCTCAGCCTCCCAAAGTGCTGGGATTATAGACATGCACCACCACGCCCAGATATTTCTTTGATTTCTGATTCACCTCTAGGTTATGGGATGGGCAGGGAAGGATGTCATGATAATTTCTTCATAGACCTTCATGGAGCTTCATACAGCTTATTATTCTTATGTATTAGCTGCCCCATTTCTTCTTCCCTTCCCTTCCCATCCATCTTTCCAATTTAATTGTATAAAGTAAAAGACTAAAAGGGTTCTTTGAGAGGGGCTGCAAACTCTACATGAAAAATCTTACCTGCAAAACAATGCTACTTATCATTGAGTGACCTACTAATTAAACTATTTAGCAATATAAACATGGGCATGTGTAATCTAAAATCACCAGATGAATTGGAGCTTATTTAGGACTCAAATTCACTACTCTAAGAAGCCAGGATACCATATAGCTTTAGGTAATGTTACTCAGCCTCTGTGTTGGCAGGCGCACAAACAATTGGAACTTTCAGGAAAGACTCCTGTGATCAGATCATCATCACAGTTATTTAGAGTTGGTCATGAGTTACTGTCCTATCCTTTGGTGTTTATGTAACTTCTGCCTTATTACCATTTTGATTGTTATTTTGTTCCTTTCCAAATCTTTTTATCCACAATTTCTTTTTTTTCCTCTATGGAGTGGAACGAATATGATAGATATTTTGTCCTGCTTAGGTTGACCAAGGTGAAAGTGACGGTGAAGAGGAAGAGGAAGAGGATGAAAGGAAGAATAAAGAAGAAGTTGTTTGAGAACCATTGGTAGATAGTTGTTGGTGACAGTCCCTCACCAATGCCTGGCTAAATAAAGTTCTGCACATATCTGGCAGGACAAGCGTTGTATCTATCTCATGTTTCTATCATCCTCTGGTCTCCTGGATATAAGATCAAGAAACATGGAAACAGGTAATACCAGAATCAGTATTCAAGAGTTCTTACTCAAGAGGCGGCATTCCAGGGGCTCAGGAGACTGAGACAGGAGGATCCCAAGTTCAAACAGCCTCAGCAACTAGGTGAGGTCTTGAACAACTTAGCAAGACTCTGTCTCAAAATAAAAAATAGGGATGGGGATATAGCTCCATAATAGGGTTAAGCACACCTGGTTCAATCCCTAGTACCAGAGAGAGAGAGAGAGAGAGAGAGGCTGCATAAATTTGAAGACTCAGTTGATGTTGAGGATAACTAAAGGCTATACTTTCCAAAACAAGATTATTTGAAACAAAGTGAGCCATGGAAAAAGCAGGCCTGGGAGATCTTGGTTTGCATTAAAATTGATCCTGGGCATATTTACATGCCAATATGCCCTGATACACTCTTAAAAATATTTTGTTTCCATTAGGAATTGAACAAGAACAAATAAATTTTAAAAGAAGCACAATTTGTTTCAAAAATAACATTTCTGAGAAGGATAAATTTCAACTCTAGAATGGAGTTAAAGGAAGTGGTGGTTATCTTCTTTAGAGATCTTTAAATTAAGAGGTACAGTTCTTGTTTTGGTACCAGGGATTGAACTCAGGGGCACTCAATCACTGAGCCACATCCCCAGGCCTATTTGTATTTTGTTTAGAGACAAAGTCTCACTGAGTTGCTTAGTGCCTTTCTTTTGCTGAGGCTGACTTTGAACTCATGATCCTCCTGCCTCAGCCTCCCAAGCTGCTGGGGATTACAGGAATATACCAACATGCCTGGCAAGAGAGACAGTTCTTTTTAACCACAGAAGTGAGGAACCCTTCACTTTTTGGATCCCTTTTCAAACATTGCAATGAAAGAAAAAAGCAAGAGGAATAAACTAAACAACAAATTATGACTTGCTAGAATTGAAACAATTTGAGAAACAAAATGAATAATTATAGTATTGGATTATGACTCAATAAAATTCATGCTAATATAAATAATAAATTAAATAAATAAATGGTGGAAAAAAGGACAGCTCTTCCTTGTAGAATTCCAATAAATGTAGAAGAAAAAAGAGAACTAGAAAATCACCACTAGACAAATAGCACTATAATAATTGTTGCAAATAAGATCCACTAATGAATGTTAAAATTAGGAAGTTTTAGTTTGAGAAGGAACAGAACTTAGAGTTTCAAAGCATCTCTCCCAAGATATTTATTAACTAGAAAGGGAATGATAGTGACCTTATAATAGAGAAACCAGGCAGAAACCAAGTGACCAAGGTGATCTTCCAAGGTCAAATAAGACAACACCAGTAGTAAGATATATCAATATCCATATCATGAACCATGTGATAGGATGTACAAAGACACAGCAAAATTTATATGGTATCCTTGCCAAAAATGCAGTTCAATCACGAGAAAACATGACAAACCTAAAGTGAGGGACAGTCAACAAATAATTGATAATTGCTTTTCACTGTCAAGTTATGAGTGAAAATGGAAAACTGAGGATCTGTTCAGGCTGCAGGAGACTAAGGAAAATTAGCAACTGAAGGCAACAAGGGAATCTTACATAGGATGGTAGAACAGAGCCTGGAATAGAAAGGAACACCAGTGTAAAAACCGGTGAAATATGAATAAGTCTTTTAATAGTACTCTACCAATATTAATATCCTAGTTCTGATAATGTACTATGATTATATAAAATGTTAGCATTAGGGAGAGGTGGATAAAGGATATGTGGAAACTATTATTTTTGCAAGTTTTCTGTAAGTCCAAAATTAGTTTAAAATTTAAGGTTTGTTGGGTATGGGGGAGTTGTTGTTGTTCTTTAGCAGGAGGATTGCGAGTTCAAAGCCAGCCTCAGCAGAAGCGAGGCACTAAGCAACTCAGTAGGACCCTGTCTCTAAATAAAAGTACGAAGTAGGACTGGGGATGGGGTTTAAAGGTCAAGTGCTCCTGAGTTCCAACCCCCATACCAAAAAAAAAAAAAAAAGATTATGTTTCACTAGATTATGTTTTACATTTTACTATTATGACCTTCTTAGTCATAGAGATCACTTAGAGAGGCTTGGAGAGAATTAGATGACATATTCAACATCACATACAGCCAGGATTTGAATTCAGGTTTGTAGGATTTCTAAAGTTCATAGTTTATAAATGCCACACTACCTTTAACTGTAGTGGAGAAAAGATAAGAAAAAAGCTAAAATTCTAGAGCTATGTTTACTTTAGGAAAGAGGTGAGTAGAGAAAATGCAAGAAAAATTTCTTTCAATAAAAATTTCATTAGTCTTGAAGAACAGTTTAAAAATCAAATTAGAAGACTCTTTCCTATACCAATGTATGTATACTACTGTCCTCCTCCTCCACTCTGCCCTCCTTAGAAAAGGAGGAAAATCAGCCATTTCTCTTTAATTTCAGAAAAGTCATTGTAGTTATTTTCTAATTGTTTCTTCCAATCCCTGTTTCTGATTTCTTGTCTGATTCTCAGAGCAGAGAGTTTGCAACATTTATGTAACTAGTCTCAGCAGGAAGCTCTTGGCTGATTAACAGTGAGCAGGGGCTCTGAGTGAATGTGGAAATCTCAGTACAGCTCCCACACCCTGCACTACTGAGACAGGGTAAAGGATTAGGGCAGGGTAACAACATTCCAAAAGAGCAACTTCAATTGCTGGACAGCCTTTTACCCTATGATGTACCCTGAACATCACCTTACGAGCTCATTTGTGATGAGTGAGCTGATCGCTTAGCTGACTGATGTGGAATGCAGAGTGGCTTCAGTCTCATCTCTCACTGCTCATGGGTCTTTTCCAGTCCAGAGGGAGAGGAGAGTTAGAAGTAGGAACATGAATATTTTACTTTGTTTATCAGGTTTCTATTGCTGTGAGAAAATGCCAGAGAAAATCAACTTTAAAAGCTCACAGTTTCAGAGGTGTCAGTCCATGGTCACTTGGCCACTTGGCTTTGTGTCTGTGCAAGGCAGAACATCATGGTGGGGAGCAAATGGCAGAGCAAAGTTGCTCACCTCATGGAAGCTAGGAAGCAAAAAGAAGAAGGAGCTGGAATCCCAATATACCCTTCAAGGGCATGCTCCCGATGATCTACTTCCTGCAATTAGGCCCCACCTCCTAAAGTTTCCATCACCTCCCAATAGCACCATCAACTAGGGACCAAGCATTTAACACATGAGCCTTTAGGGACATTTAAGATTCAAACCATAACAGGATCTCATCTGCCCTGGTTTCTCCAAACCAGATAAAAATAGGGCACATTTAAATTGTATGGTGCCAATATCGACAAGCCAAAGACCACAGGGACATGCCTATAGTTACTCAAATTGGGTTTATTGCTCAGGTATTTTGTTAATGGAAAACTGACTAACAAAGTGACCCTTTCCCAAATCACATAATCCTAGCAATTAAAGAGCATTTATATTCACCTTTAGTTCAGTGGTTCTCAATCTTAGTTACTTTTCAAAACCACCTGGGAAACATTAAATGACTTTTGTTTGGCCCAGGCTCTGAAAGATTCTGATGTCATTATCCTGAGTTGCAGCTTGGACACTGAGACTTTTTTAAAAAGCTCCTGGGTAGCTCTAATGGGTGGCTAAGTTTCAAAACCTCTGTAGCCTACAGCATCTTGCTGCCGATAGCTAATTTCTCACTGTAGCCTCAGGAAATGTTCTACAGCTGGTCTCTTTTTCAAAGCCACCTCAGCCTCCTCTTCTCCAAAATAAATACTCCCAAATCCTTTCATCTTTCCTAAGAGTTCTTATTTCTTATCCCCCACCCCCAACTGTTTTCATTGCTCTTCTCTGGATGCTCTCCAGGTTAACATCTCTGTCCAGCTGCGGTGTCCAAAACTTCCTCATGCTTCCTTCAAGTTGTGTTCTTGTTGACTGGCTGATGGCGTCTTGGCTTCAACAATGGCTCTACATTACCAACTGAATTCTTGGTTTCCAAGTCAAGAAATTCAGCAACTGAGAGAACTCTACCTACACACTAGGAGGCTAAGAGAAGCCTAAAGAAGGTCGAATAGCTGACTGATTAGAATAGGTGACCTTCCATAGAGTTTTGCAAGGTAGCCAAACGGGGTGGGGAGTGAAAGAAAAGGGGATGGAGAATAATATGAAAGTAAATTTCGGTGTGAAAAATAAAAGGATAATTGGTCAGCAAAATTCTAAAATTCTAATCCTGGACATAGCCCTAAATGAACACATAATCTTGAGTGACTCATTTCACCTTTCTAGGCCCCAGTTTCTCATATGTAAAATGAGAGAGTAAGACTGGATCATCTCTAGGTTTCCCTTTTTTAAATTTTTATTTTTTCATTACCTTTTTTGACACTGATTTTTTTAAATTTTTCATACATGTATATAGGGTAATAATGTCTGAATCTACCATCTTTCCCATCCCCATTGCCCCACTCCTCCCTCATTCCCCTCTGCAATCAAAAGTTCCTTTGTTCTTCCCTACCCACCCCCCATTATGAATCAGCATCTGCTTATCAGAGAAAACATTTGGTGTTTTGGGACTGGCTTATTTCACTTAGCATGATATTCTCCAGGTCCATGCATTTACCTGCAAATGTCATAACTTCATTCTTCTTTAAGGCTAATATTCCATTGTGTATATGTACCACAGTTTCTTTATCCATTCATTTGTTGAAGGGCATCTAGGTTGGTTCCATAGTTTTGCTATTGTGAATTGAGCTGCTATAAACATTGATGTAGCTGTGTCACTACAGTACACTGATTTTAAGTCCCGTGGGTATAAACCGAGGAGTGGGATAGCTGGGTCAAATGGTGGTTCCATTCCAAGTTTTCTTAGGAATCTTCATAGTGCTTTCCAAAGTGGTTGCACCAATCTGCAGTCCCACCAGCAATGTATGAGTGTACCTTTTTCCCCACATCTTCGCCAATGCTCATTATTGCTTGTATTTTTGATAATTCTGACTTGAGTGAGATGAAATCTTAGAGCATAGGTTTCCCTTAAACTCTGGGGCTTCCATACCTGATCTCAGGCTCTGACAGAGAAGAGAGATAGCTGATCTAATCCTTCTCCTTTCTATTCCCTTTACCCACAATTCTTTCTCCAAGAAACATAGTCATTCCAAGACTTATTATTTTCCTAATTCCCATAATTAATAATTATAGCTCAGATCCAACACCACTATATTATAAGCTTCTTAAAGACAGTGTAATTTTATCTTGTGAATACAGATAAATCTAGGAGCACTCAGAAGGTAATTGCAAGATTTAATCAAGTTAAACAATTTTTTCCCTTGACCTCTGTCATGTGGGGGCTCTGACCCAGGAAACAAATTCAGGGTTCGGCAGATGCAAGAAGATGCTAAGCACAGTGAGAATATTGGTCATACTTTATTCAGAGGCAGCCACAGTCATTAGTCAGCCCCCCCAATCATTTTCATAGGCTCTTTTTTTATAAAGCTCAAACAAAGAAGGCACACTGCCAACAGGTTATATAAGGGGGGGGCACATACTCACAAGTTAATGTTTATGACCTCAAATCATAAATATTCAATCACAGTGTTTCTGGCCTTGACTAACCGTATCATTGCTAATTCCCAGCCCTGGCTACACACTGAAAACATAACATAAAAGTCTTGACAAGAGAGCCTAGCTATAGCCTAGCTATAGCCATTTGGGGCCTTCCCCAACAATGTCCAAAATTAGAGCTCCAAACAATAATGACCAAGATGATTGATATTCAACTCTCATCAACAACCATACTTACCAAAAGTCAGCACCATATAGTGTCATCAATATTAGCAGTATGTGCTAGGTACCTTCACATACATTCTCTCACTTTCAGTCTTCGGTGATAACCCAGGAGTATTGGCATTATTCATCCCTACTTCACAGATAAGAAATTGAGCTTCAGAGAGGAAAAATAAATTGTCCAAGATTTCAAGATACTAAGTAACAGTATTTAGCAGCTCTTTCTACTTCACCCAACAGATGTCCCCTTTACCTTGAAGTTAATAAAGCATAAGCTCCAAGGTCCCTTACTCGTGTGTGTGCCTTCTGGTCTACTGTTGCTAGTTTCGAATTCTTAAGTTTGTGCTATTTTTCATAGATAGCCCGACAATTGTCTAAACTTCAAGGCCTACGAAACCTAGATCTACTCCTGAACTCAGTTTCCCAGGTTAATAGAAACACTACTATCTTTTTTAGTAATTTTAGTCAAAAGATCTATTTCAAACATGAAGTTAAGAAAAATCCTCTGGCTTTCTGCTCTGGGAACCTATGCTGGTACTTTAAAGAAATAGTCTCTTACTATCCATTCTTTTCCCACTTATTTTGTACCCATGTACTCTTCTCCCAAGTCAGGCCATGGAGTGCTCCCTCCTTCCTGACAGACCTTACTGTTTCATCCTGTACCTTGTACTTCCATTCTAGTTCTCAGATCACCTCACTCTGCACTGAATGTGTGGTGATGGCTCTGTTCTATCCCTCCTGCTGCCTCTTTCACAGTCTGCTCTTTGGACCAGAGCCTGCAGCTGCCTTTTGTAGCCAGCAAAGCAGTGCTGTTGTGCACTTGGAAAGGAATAACTTGAAAAGAGGGGAAGAAAGAAGGAATCTTTTATACCTCAATTTCTGTTAGATAGACCCTAATTCCAGAATTCACATTTCATTCCAGCTTCTTGGTATAGCTCTTCATTTCTGTTCATCAAAATATTCTAACACCATTTTTTTTTTTTTACCTACCATTCCTTCCCTTCATATTCACCTTAGTTACTGGATCTCTGTTTTTTATGTTCAATAAATCCTAGTGTGTGTGTGTGTGTGTGTGTGTGTGTGTGTGTGTACTAGGTGTACAAATGTTATGGGATATGGAAAGAATAAAAGGGTTACTATAGTGAAGCAGATTAACATATCTATCATCTTACATCTTTGGATTTTATATGTATAAAGTGTCTTTTCATCCCCCTCTGCAAACCAGAGAGGATGCAGATACAACTTTAGAAAAACACATTTAGCAAAGAAATAAATACCTGGGAAGTTGGGAATTTCAGTGAACTCAGCACATCATTTTCTTCTTTCTCTATTCTGTCCACTAGTCATCTCCCAGTCTCAATACCACCCCCATAGCAGTAACTATCTCACAAATGAGAAAATCTGCTCAGTAAACAAATATTTTATCATGCAATGGTAGATTGTCTTAGAAAAAAAGGAGTTGAAACTATTATACATAATATTTCCCAGACACAATTTTTTCATGCAAGTGTTAGGAATCTTTTGGGAATGGCTTAAAAACATTCCTAAATGTGGATGGTTTAGATCCTAGACATAGCAAAAGCATAGGAAAGTTCACGTTAAAATTCCATGAACCTAGATCAGTTAGAATATTAAATATGCCCCAGAAAAGAACTGCAAAGCAAATATACAAAGCCAGCACTGCCCATGCCTTTGCTGAGGTGTCCATTAGTCTGTTGGCAAATGGGATACACACAGGAATTACTGTGTGTAATTCTGCTATCAGTAGCAGAACTGGCAATTTGATCTTAGAAAGGTATTGTTTGTTAATGTACAAACTTGGGATGAGATATTTTAAAACTCTGAAATTTGCCCTTGGTTTTTCTTGCCTTCTATACCAAATATACTATGTGTCAAGAAATCAATTGTTTAAAGCCCCAATTGACTTGTCCCTTAGGAACAAAATAGAAACTCTCATGATGCACAGGAAAGATAAGAAGAGACTAATACCAACTATGAGAGAATCCTCACATTTCTGTATGTGTGAATGGAAATAGTGATTTTTGCTGACAGGTCCAAAAACACTAGGCTACAGAAGAAAAAATAACCTGTATGGAGAGGAAACAAACTTACAAATACTCATAACCATGCACACTGTGAATTCTATGAATTTTTAAATCCAAGAAGGTAAGATTCCTTCATCCACAGTTGCAGTTTGAAAACTAAAATAATGCTTTGCTTTGATATTTAAAAGGATATGAACAATCTGGTGTTCAGAAGAGAACAACCAGTGGAATTAAGGAACTCAGAACATGTAGAAATAGACTTGAGATATGGAGAGTTCTGTTTTTCTAAAAAGTATAAAAGACTTTTCTACTGAGTGCAGGGGACTAACCAAGGGACAACTATAAATGGTCCAAATTGTAACAGTCTTACACAATTTTAGCCCACTGAAGAAAGGTACTGCTTTTCTTCTCATGAACATTAGAAAAACAAAGACATGCTGAGCATGGTGGCTCATGCTTATAATTCCAGCAACTCAGGAGACTGAAGTAGGAAGAGGATTGCAAGTTCAAGGTCAACCTCAGCAACTTAATGAGACCCTGCCCCCAAAAGTGTAACTCAGTGGTAAAACACCCCTGGGTTCAATCCTCAATACAATTAAAAAAAATTATACTTTTTTCAATCTAACTTCAATAGGAAAGTAAGGACAGAGGGAGTTTTAAGTCTAAGGAAGTTAATTTCTTCTCTCAGACCCTTGTTTTAATGTGATATAGTGTATTTCTTATACTATGTGAATGTGGCAGAAAAAGTTTAAGTTAGCCTCTCATGACCTCTGCCTCCTGGTATTTACCATCTTCTGTGATCTCTTAGTATGAGCAGAACCTGTGACTTTCCTTTAACCAACAGAATATGGCAAAGATTATGTGACTACATACACTTGATTACATTACTTAAACTCACAACATCTGTCTTGCTTGCTTTAAGGACATGTTGGTACAACTCAGGAGCCAAGGAATTGAAGTTGGCCTCTGTTTGCTAGCTAAAAACTGACACCCTTAGTCCAACAATCCTCAGGGAGGTAAATGCTGCCATCAGCCACACAAGCTTGAAAGCACATTCTTCCCCAGTCCAACTTCAGATATGACCATAGCTTCAAACACAACCTTGATTAAATCTTGTGAGACCCTGGAGCACAGTACCCAGCAAATTTGTGTCTTGATTCTTGACCCACAGAAATTGGGAGATAAGAAAGGTATGTTGTTTTAGGCTGTTGAGTTTATGGTGGTGCTGTCGTGCAGCAATCGATAACACTGCTGGATATACTGAATGTCTACGCATATGTTAAAAGCTTGCATTAGAGGTTTTGAAATGATTATATGTACACATGCATAGAAATGCAAAGTATATGCCAAATTTCTTATGTTTCTTCCAGTAAATAAGTATGCTGGAAGAAACATAAGAAATGTAGCAAGGAGAGAAATAATCTAAAGAAATTTGGCATTCTTCACACCTTAATTCAAGATAGAACAAAGATTTAATGTAAAGAATAAAACTGTAAAAATCTTAAGCAAAATCATGTCGTTATTTTTATTATAATGGGGAGGTAATTCTAAGCATATCAGGAAAATCAAGAACTATAAAATTAAAGAAGTTTATATCCTAAAGCTTAATAATTTCTAAAAAGAAATTATAAATAAGGTTGAAAGACTAGTAATAAGACGGTCAAAATTTGCAACACAACACAAAGAAATAACATCCTCAATATATGTAGCTCTTAAAAATAATTACTATTCCATATAATGCTAACTTTCATAGCCATTAAAAAGATACAAGTGTATTGTGATATCATAAAAGTTGGAGTAGGAGAATTCCCTCTTCACATAGACTAATTGTGTTACCACTGGGCAGATTATTTTATTTCTCTCTGTGTCAATTTCCTCCTTTGTAAAATAGGAATAAAAATAATACTAATGGACAAAAAAGATACAAATTGATGTTTATCATCATGTACAAATATTCTCAATATTAAGCAAGAAAATGAAGTTACAAAGCAGTACATGGAGTATGATCTCACTTAGGTAAAGGTATACATATTTTTATATATGCATAAATAAATATGTACAGAAAGTTGCCTCAAAATAAATTCAGTCAAATCTTAACAGTGGTCATTTTTGGGTGAAAGATGATTTTCCATTATTTTAGTTTTTTTTTAACAAATGTGCATGCATTATATTTTTAACAAAGAAATATATTTTTTAAAGTTTTGAAAACAGTATCAGATCTATGAAGCGAACATCTATTATTTGGCAGATAAGTTAATCAGGTAGCAGTGAAACAGAATATACAGAGCTTTGGCATGTCTTTGGCTTCCACTGTACACCTCCAACTATACAAATGGAATGCTAACCATATTCTTCTGTGAATTCCCTCTTGTTGGGGTGATTATCCTTTATGCAGAATTATACTTTGAAAGTCAAGATAATGATCTGCATATATATTTAAGATGGATATGAAGCTGGAATCTGCTCAGTAAGGTGAAGGGATTCAAAGTCATAGCACATGAAAAAGAATGATATTAATTCAGGAGTTGAGGATGAGGCTGGAGTGGCGGGGAGAGAATGACTATTCTCAAATATGGAAAGGCTGTCAGGAACTTGAATTAGTTGTTCAAATCCTCACAAGAACTTGGATGGATGAAGCTTCAAGACAATGGACTTTAGGTCTTTGTAATAATCTTGTTCTAGGAATTATTCTGGAGATATGTGGTTACTATACTCTTGTGGTTCTTCAACTTCATCAGCAGGTATTGCAATCACCTGGAGGGCTTGTTAAAAGCAGTTTGTTGGCACCACTCCCAGTTTTTGAATTAAGATGTCTGGGTAGGGTCCAATAATGTGTATTTGTAACAAACTACCCTCTTTGTACTGATGCTGCTGATTCAGAAACCACACTTTGAGAACCATTATATATTCTAAATGCTGTCAGAGCTCCAGGAAAAGGCATCTAAATCAGATTAGGAGAAGAGTAACCTAGAAGACTTCTTAGAAGAGTTTGGGGATAAGCTGAATTTTGAAGAATGAGGAGGTAGTAGATGAGGGTAAAGCAGTACAAACATAACAGAAAGGGCCAGGTGTGGTAGCACATGTCTGTAATTCAAGCCACTCAGGAGTCTGGGGCAGGAGGATCACAAGTTTGAGGCCAGCTTGGCAATTTAGTGAGACCCTTAGCAACTTAGGGAGACCCTGTCTCAAAATAGAAATAGAAAGGACTTGAATAGCCTAGTGGTAAAGTGCTCCTGAGTTCAATTCTTAGTACCAAATGAAAAACAAACAAAAATTAGAAAGGGACAATAATATTTAGGGAGGAACAAAGGTACAGACCAACATTCATTAAATGTTTACTATATGTATAGTATTCTAGTTGCTAGACGAAGAGAGAGAAAGGAAAGTAAGGCCCCTGCTCTCAAATATATCACCCATTATAAAGTCCTGCAAAAGAACAGAACAGGTTATTGTGAGAGAACAAGAGGGCCTTTGAAGAGAGAGCATTTAAGCGAATATCTCAAACAATAAAGCTAGAAGGCATTACAGAAAGTACGCCTAGTAGCCTGGTACATGTGAAGTGAAAATCAATATGGCTGAAGCACAGTAACAGAGGAAACAGAGGGTATGTGTGGAAAATGAACTTAGAAGAGAGGTAAACAGGGCAGATTCCATAAGACAAAGAACGTGATGAACAGATTGGCTCTTTAGGCAATTTGTTCTGGCTGTAATTTGAAAAATAAACTAGTCACAAGACTGAAGGTTGGTAAAGAAATTCATATGAAAAGTGATGAGGGTTTAAACTAGTACACCACAATGGCATCAGAGGAAATGGAGAGGAAAGGTAAGTGAATAGAAGGGATTTGGTGGCATCTAATTGCATACAAAAAATGAGTGGGAAGAAATAATGATGGGATGGTCCAAAGGGTATTGCCTGGGAAATAGTCATGTTCTGAACACAGAATATAGGAAGAACTGGTTTGGGGGCAGGAAGGAGGCAAGTTCAGTTTTTGACAATGAATTGGGATTGAAGAAATCAAATACAAGTGGAAATGTTTGCTGCAGTTGATTAAAAAACTTACTTAAAAAGCATGGGCTGGTGATAGAGACTTGAAAATCATCTGAATAAAAGTGGTAATTAGGAGAGGACTAGGGTATCCACAGTGTATAGAGAAGGGTCCCTGATGACATCACTTTAAGCATTAAAGAAGAAAAGCTGTTTTAAAAGTAATGACCAAGCAGCCAATAAAGAAGTGAGTGAAGTGTCAAATGCTGAAGAGCGGTGAAAAAAACATCCACAAGACTTGGTAATATGAGTTCACTGGTGACTTTAGTAGGGGTAATTTCAGTGAAATGTTGAAGGTAAAATCTAGATTACAATCAACTGAGTGATGTGAAAGTGAAATAGAACAGATGGGCTTGGCTATAAAGGAAAGATAAAGGCCAAGAGAAAGAGGGAACAGGTTAAATGGAGAATATCAATATAGAAGAGACCTGAGCCAGTTTATACGATAAACAAGGGAGACACCAAAAAGAGGGACTAATTGAAGGAACAATGTCTCTAAATTAGGATGATTTAGCTCATTCACATATATATGTTCCTAGTGTTGACACCTCTTCTGGGATAGATGAAGATGCTAATGGTATTTATAATTAAGGAAGCTTAGAGTTCTCTTCTGCAGTGTTAGGTGGGCCTAGCAGGCCTCTGCTGAGGGAGGAGAAATAAGTGTTTGTGTATTTGACAAGAGGTGAAGTCTGAAATGCCCTTTCAGAATGGGAGAGGTCACTAGCTCCTTAAGGGCCCCCTTGCCTAATGGCTTTGAGTCTTACCCACCTGAGTCAATGTGTGGTGCCCCCAATCAATGGTGTGTAGTAAGCAAACACAGCAACCATGAAAGCAGTCAGATAGCTAAACTGATCCAAGGATAAGGATCTGCAGACTGACAGGACAACAGACCGTGAGTGAGCGACAGGACACAATCTAAACTAAATGGAGTAAAGCATGAGTGAACTGACAGATTCAAGAAAAAAAGTGGTTAGGGAATTGGAGGTTGCTTGGAGTCAAATGCTTTGTGAAAGGGATCAAAGGACAAAGCATCAAAATCAGAGTTGTATGAAGAGGATCCTACAATTTAATATTTCAGAAATAAGTCTTTGAACAAGAGTCCAAGGTGTGGCCTTGGAATTGGTTTCCTAAATGGAGTGAATGCTATTAGAGGTGGAAGGTCTAGAAAGTTAAGGTCACCCATGATCAATGAAATTGCCCAAAATGATGGCAGAGCTGGAGATAAAGGGATCCACAAACTATGGAAGTCCCTCATTGGATGTAGAGGAGGCCCAAGAGATGACAGCAATGAGGACAGATGATACAGCTGTGAGAGGACGCCTCACAGTGAAAAACAAAAACAAAACCCAATGGTATAATAATGGCAGTCAAGAACACAGGGGTAAAAGACCCTATACCCTACCTATTCCCACCTGCTTTTTCAGTCATGTGAATGATCATTTTCCACATGAAATAGCCCTGAGGTAAATGTAGCTCAGGGAGAGCCAATTTCTAGTTAGGAAGTAGTTCTACTTCTTAGAACAATGAAGGAAAGTTCTCTTTAATGCAAAGAATGGGGAGGAAAAGCAGTAACAGTCCTAGAATATGACCAAGTATTAGATGACTGGATGGGCTTCTATTTTAGATGGCAGCAACACATAGCGATGAGAAGCAAAGTGAATTAAACCAGCCTCAATGTTCCAACTGGAACTCTAGAGTGAAGATGGTTCTATGACATTAACAGAAGCATGGGGGCAGTGCTTTAATTGTTGTGTTGGACTCCCAAGAAACTACTAGTGATAAGCTACTTTGTGTCTTAACAAAGCTTAGCCCCAATTAGAAAGGATGGCAGGGCAACGTCAGAAAGACTAAAGTTGTTAAGTGCCCAAGTGGCCTACTAGTTTCAGCACAGCAGCACAGTATGCAGAAGGGAGAGACCCAAGTCCTGATTTGGTGTGGGGAGGAGTAGGAATTACTTACTAGGGTTAAGTTCCAATTCAGAATGGCAAATGACATGGTTCGGTCTCTCAAAATGTCTTTCACTCTCACCTTACCTCCAGAGAGATGCAGAACATTCTGGTTTGGGGATATACATAGAAGTGCTTGATGAACTTGCAAAATTCAGACCTAACAGAGGGAAGACTACACGTAAGTTTGAGGATGGGTTTGCAACTTAAGATTTGTGACTGTGTGTGTGTGTGCACGTGTGCACGTGGTACTGGGAATTGAAACCAGGTGTTCTACCACTCAGTTACATCCCCAGTCCTTTTTACTTTTTACTTTGATACAGGGTCTCACTACCTTATCCAGGTTGTACTCAAACTTGCAGTCCTCCTGCCTCAACCTCCCAAGTAGCTGGGATTACAGGCACCCAGCAACAAATCTTTTGAAAATAGGATAGTCAGTATAGGTTATAAATTATAGGTTCCCTCCTCAGGAATATTGAATAACTTTTTAAATCATTAAGTGGGGACCACATAACCTCTACCATCTTAAATTCTAAAAACTATTAAGGAGGAAACATCCTTAAAAACTGTCCATGTTTACTCTGTCAAGCAGAGTGGTTTTGAATTAAATTTCTTTAGATCCATGTGAACTAACCTGAGATGGTAGGAAACCAAGACCCCAATAAATAGCCAACTAACAATAACATACAGAGTAGAAATCCAGTGTTCTTCACACCATGTAATTCTAGGGTTCTCATCTGGGCCTCTGGAAAGAAAAACTTTTTCAATATACAGAACATTTTTACTTCATCTTACTTCATCCCTGCCAACTAAAAAAATTTCCTTTGAGTTCACCAGCAGAAATCAACTAGTCACTTCAAGGCTTCTCGTGCTGGTCCTTTGTTCCCCACTGACAAGATTCACAGGCCAGTTCTAAAGATAAGGTCAGGGAAAAGTCTTGCCTAATAAATTTCATGGGACACTATGTAGAAATATTAATTTTTTTTCCTGCCAGAGTAGAAATACACCTTAAAGAGCAAACAGGTGAGAAGAGGTGAGAAATTCCAAAATTGATCTGAACTTTATTCATACAATATGCTACTCAGTTGCATTCTTTTGTATTGTTCTCTCCTTTCATCATGTGTGATCTTCCAATGAATGGTCCATAAAGGAATTCTGAATTTTCCATTTATTGGTATCAACCACAATGTCAAGACCCCAAGAAATACTTGATATAAGTTGTGAGGAGTCTACACAATTTTTTATATAGGAAAGGATTTATCATCTTATGAAATTTCAGATATCTATTGTTGGCAAGAAAATTATCTTCTGGGCTGGGGTTGTGGCTCAGTGATTGAACACCTGCTATAGCATGCATGAGGTACTGGTTTGATCCCTAGCACCACATTAAAAACAAACAAACAAAAAAAAAAACTAAATAAATAAAATAAAGGTATTTTTAAAAAAAAATTTCTAAGTTAAAAGTTAACCAGATTTTTTTCTTCCCTTTTCCCACCAACTTTCTTCCCAACATATACACACAAGAACCATACACTTCATGAAACCAGGACCAAATTCACTGTAAGCAAAACCTTACTATTGTCAGCAGGATCTGTCCTTAATGCTTGCAAAACTTGGTGATCATGGCAATTGGGAAAAAGTGCCATTTACTTTTCTGAAGTAACTTGGGGTTTGAACCCCAGTACTAAGCATTAGGAAGCCAAAAGAAAAAGAATATTTCTTATGGTCCCTACCACTGGTTGGTAGTAAAGGGATAGTTCTCAAAAACTGAAGGTGAGGACATGTCTAGTTGGTCATCACTGGTTTCTTGCTTGAAAATAGAGGACAAGTGAAATCTTCAGAAATTTCTTCTTATACCTCACACTTTCCCCAAACACTACTGTGAGCATAACAGGCTAATCCCACTACTCAATTATTTGTGCTCAGTTCTTTGTCTTACAGATAGAGAATAAAATACTAGAAACTCCTTTGGCATAGATTAAAAGTGTCTCCCATATACTTGCTACAATTTCCTCAGAATTGATGATACTCATTACCAAAATTTACCTTTACTTGGTTACTGAAGTTCTACCAATGTAAATGACAGGGGGTTGGGCCAGGAGTGGGGAAGGAGATTGGGAACTGAGTGGACACACTTTTTATTATTTTTTAGATGTAATGCAGTTAACCATATCTAATGTTCTTTCAGAAAAGAAACAAAAAACATGCTTACTATCAGGGAATGAAGTTATACTTTTCATAAGGCACCACCAATAACCCTGGTAAACTGTAAATAAATATGTAAGGGAATAATAATAGGGGCCATGAGGTTTACAAAAGACATTCCCGTTTATACAATTAGAATATTGTGATAGTAAGAGCAAGCAGGATACATCTTCCAAAACCCATCATTTCATTTTCCATTGCATATCTTGTGTTGCCAAGAGAAGACTGCAATTCCAAAAAATACTAACATCCATTCCTTCCCTCTCATGCTGTAAATACCACTTGGCACATCCAAAGGCAAAGAAGTAACAGTATGCTTTAATTAAAAGGAGGGGAGATTTCAAAAGGAATTATACTTAAGGACCTATCACAAAAGCAAATTTCTACACACATATAAGCTAATTCACATGTGAAACTTTACTGAACCTAATTATATGTGGAACTTCAACAACTCAATTTTTCCACAATTTACAAATCCCACTCCAAACTGTCCCTTTCTTCTTTTGAAAAATGGATAATCCCACCCTTTTAAAAAGAGGCTTTTTTCTCTTTTTATTCTCCTCAAGTGCTGGCTGGTATGCATACAAATGTACTACAGAATTAAAATACTGGAAAGCAGGGAGTTTGTTTACGTGCACTGAACTACATCCAGAATCCAACAATTAAGAAAAACAATTCGACATCTTTTGGACACATGGTAAAGACAAAAGTACAGAAGAACAGAAGTGAAACACAGGTAAAATCATGCAAACCTTATAGTTCTGTCAGCATTTGCCATGTTTTTGGATTATTAGACTATGGGCAATCATAGATTTAATGTTTGCCTTTTCAAAGTGTGACATGCAATAACTTATAATCTTACTGAGGCAGAAGTTTGAACCATGCAGGCAAAGCTGGTTTGCAACAGCTTAGTGAAGAAGCCCAGCATCTATATCTCAACATGGCTTTTTGCAGTAACTATCAGAAGTGAAATAAACATTTGTGAAGAATAAATGCCCCTCTTTCCCCAACTAGAAAGCTAACTACTAATAGGGATTTGCACAGTTTTAATGACTTTACCTTTGAAAAATTATCAAAGAACTACCACTTTTTCCCATGTTTCTTTCCTGCTACCTCTGTTGAAATATTTGAAATGAAGTCAGTGAGAAAAAAATTCAGAAAGAATTATACATAAGTTAAAATATGGTGAAGAATGGCAAATTTGAGATAGGAAGGATTCAGAAACATCTTAAATCAAGTTTTAATATAAAATGTTAATATAGAAGTATGGAGTAAGTTGTAAATAAGTAATTTTCTCTAAGTGGCATTAAGGCTTTATATTAGAATACCAACAATTCTCTAAATAATCTTAGTTCATTAATTCCAAAACTGCAGATTTGTACATTTTGGGGAGGGAAGAGGGCACTAATTTCTCTCTTCTGTTCTCCTCAGTCTAAATCTGTGGTCAAGAACAAGTATTTCAAATAAATTCAGAAAATCCCAGAGTTATCAATTAAATAATATATTTAAGCTTCAGAATGTCAGAAGGACAGGTAAGCTATTCATAGGTGAAGAGTGCTTTGTATTTTCCCCAGGTCTCCAAGCAAATACCATTATCAAACACACAAATTATTCCCCAAATAACCACCTTTATCCACTATTCACTTCAAGAAGTCAAGCACCCAAACAGACACTCTTCTCAGCATCCTCATGATTCTCCATTGTTGATGGCATAATTAACGGATGATTGGGAAGGAAAAATCAAATCTTATGTATTCCAGGCATCCATTGCTTACATTATGAATTTCTGAAAAATTGAATTACATTCAATAACCACAAGTATTGGAAGACTTTTACAAAGACCAAAAGGCAAAAAATATTGTGCTTTCTTCTATAATATTCACCACATGAACTTCTTAATTTATGGTCTTTAGTTTGGCAAAATGAAAACATGAAATTGGTTAATTAGTTACCTTGCAATGTCCACTGAAATCTTAAATCATACACACATTTGAAATCTTAAGACACACACACAGCAACATTTACAAATCTAACAGGTTGAAACACTCAAATGTTATCAAGTATTATGGAAAGAGTGACCAAAAAGTAGGTAGTATGAACCACTGAGAAAGCATTTATAGAAATTGGATTTTATAGGAAAGCTTTTGCTGTTTTTAAGTAAGATGACTTTTGAGTTAAATCTCATACCCACTCAAACTGTAACTGGACAGTACATTTCACTTCTAGTTACTAGAAGACATTTCTTTAAGAGACTGGGGCAAAAAGGGAAAAGGAGACTACGAACTGTTTCTAAGCCCAATCCCCCTCCCTCCAATTTTAAAAGGACAGCTAATGAATTTAAGTCAAAGCACAGATTTGTAAATCAAAATAAATGACACAAGATAGTGAAGACAAAATGCTATTTTTTGTAATTATTTTGTCCTTTTAAAAATTTCAGTCCCCTTCTAGTAAGAGCTTACATACTGCTCACATAACCCTTTAACAAGAACAGAGAATGCAACAGGAGGGAAGAGGACACAGCACCATAGTTTCAAACATTTACATACAAAAGAAAAAACAGCCAGCACAGACAAGAGTAAGACCAAATTTCCCAAAGAAGGAACAAATCCCAACACACAGGAAATACATCTCAATGGAACAAGAGCAAAATGGAAGATCTCGTCAAGCTAGGATAAAGAAGGGAGTGATAACTCCTTGTACTACAAGGAAGGAACTGGGATTTATCAAAAAGCAGCAAAGAAAAAGCAAGTTCCCAAGTGGATTTTTGATGCTGACACTGTCATATACTGCTGGTAACAGTAAATATATATATTTATATATTCATATGTATATTAAAAAAGGAAAAATAATCTATTTATAGAACAGTAAGTAGTCAGAGACATTTAGAAAAAAGTAAAAACAAGTCCTTTTTTTCTTTTTAAAAATGGATTTACTAAAACAACTTCATCACCCAGAAGTACTACAACCCCACATCTCTGATGAAGCCATGGTGTTATTCAACAGCATCCTGCTGTGGGCCATGTTCCGAGTTGCCATGTTGGAAATAGCAGACAACACTGGGTCAGGGCTGCAAGGCAAAAAGCTGTTATTTGCTGGTCTTGCTCATGGCCATGCCTGAAGCCTGGTGGTGTCTGGAATACTTGTGAATGAAGGTTTTCCCGAAAAGCATGCATCACTGTGGCTCAGTTAAGACATTCTGACAGGTCGTCGTCATCATCATCAATCATCTTCTTTTTTGTGTGTGTGTGCAGAAGCCTGGATCCATGTACCTGCTCTTCTAAAATGTAGACCCAGAATCCAATCTGAACTAGATGACATCTTCCTCCTTGGGAAGGTAAGGTGATCTGCCCCAGATGGTGCAAGGTTCTCTTATTTAGATTTTCTTCTTGGTACAAACAAGCACAAGTAGGAGGCCTACAGACTGGGCTACAATCTCATGACTTCTAACAGAAATGACTCTAGCCTGTACATCCTAGTTATATTGGTAGAGCATTAAATGCCAGGTGACAGAAGAAGGAAAGTGGTTCTCTGACTCCTCTCCAGTTACCCCAACTAAGAAGATTCAAGCTATCAGCACCTCCTCACAGTGCTGTCTCTAGGTTGTAAGCCTCTAATACCAACTGGCTGTAAGCCACATCCTACATGCCTTACTAGCACACCAATGTATTAATGCCAACCAGCCACCTAAGAGCTCCATCAAGTGTCTGACTTTAGTGCAGGAAACCACACACTCAAAGGAGACATTAGTTGAAATACTGGCTACTGTGCCAAGAAGATATTCTCTGCACAGATGTGTAGACAGAATGTAGCCTACACAACCCATGCAGAAGAAGAAGCCAGAACTCAAAGGACTGTCTCTGAAGGCTATCTTTGGAAGCAACGTTAAGAGTGGATCTAAACCACCTTACTTGATGACTAAGGTCTCAATGTGGTCCATTTCCCCCCATGTTCCAAACTAACCAAGCATTTGCTAACTGGTCTCTTTAAGATCCTCCACTGGTAGTTTGTAGCTCATTATGAAGGAAGGAGGTGGTAATTGACCTGGGCTATCTGGCCCCTGCTTCTTTGCACAGTTTATACAGATGTAATCTTCATTTTCAGCCATTTCTGGAGATACACCCACACAAACTTGATGAAACCACTCATCACAGCCACCATCACATTGTACCCAGTCTACCTGTAGAAGACAAGATTGGGGAATGTTTAGGTTAACACAACATAAGCCAGAACAAAAGCAAACCAAAGAGCTTTCTTGGCTTAAATGATAGCAAACAACTGGAATGTCCAGAGATAGACAATGACTTCTTATGGGGTTATTTTTCAAAGAAAGAAGCTGAGAAGTTAAAACCCCCAAATTACATTTTACCACAGTATGTCCACAAAATTAGGCCTCTTAGGTACTTCATTACCTCATGAATACCTGGGGTTCCTTGTGAGGCAGAAACATGTTTTGGAAAAACTTGACAAAAAAGAAACTTCTACTAGAGCAGCCAAGTAGTTTAGCTAATATTAACAATTTCTAGGCTCTAAGATAATGCAATTAACAATCAAGAAAGAAAGAGTACAACAATGTGAAGGCAATCCTGTGTATTAGCTTTATTTCAAAGAGATAAGCCAAAGTACTAAGAGCATTAAATACCTTTTTAGAAAAGCAGTCACATAGGCCACTTTTAAAACTAATATTTTTTATTCTTCTCTTCTTCCGTTACAAATACAACTCCCTATAAAAAGTTAGCAAATATCAGAGGTCAAATCTTACAAATTAACCATTATAACAGTCAAAGACACAGGTCAATAGATCACTCTGGGGTTTAAAATTAAAGTCTGGAAAACTGATAGGTGTCAGTTTGCCAGGCAAACTATGACTCTACAGAGAAAATACTGTGATTATGGGAGGCTAGAGAAGGACTGTAGTTTGGCAACATTTTAAGCCTTAGACCTACAGGTAATTATAAAGTGACTCATATTTGGAGGGTGACTGTAGTAGTTTTTATGTTAAGGCAGATGAGAACCTTTAAGATTAAAAGAGCTACTCTCCCATACAAACATTGATCATTTCATTGGCAATACAGGAAGCCACCTAAAACCATGAGCTTTATCATTTATCAGAGCAAAGTAAGGAATACAAAGGGATCAAAGAAGCACCTCAGCATAGCTTATGAGAAAGAACAAAGGAAGTTTTGGCTAGATAAATGAGTTTCATTCTGGAAAAGTGAATAATTTTCAAAATTAGTATCCATGTCCTATAAAAATTATCAAAACCATGATAGTCATCTCAGTAATTTTAGACTTGTAACAAAGTGTAGGGAAAATGATTTGTAAAATAATTTTTTGTCTTTATTATTCCTGTTTTAGAGTTCTAGCTCTTAAGAAACAATATTAAAAGTATAAAATTACTGCACTCAGAAGTTCTGAACTCTGGTGTATATAATTTCAGTCTAGCCATTTAACCTTACTAAAGCTCAATTGCCCTGCCTATACAACTGCCTGCAGCATTGCTTCACCTCTTCCATCAGAATCACCTGATGTGTTCATTAAAAATGTAGCTGGGGAGCCGGGCATGGTGGCGCACGCCTGTAATCCAAGCGACTTGGGAGGCTGAGTCAGGAGGATCTCGAGTTCAAAGCCAGCCTCAGCAACTTAGCGAGGCCCTAAGCAACTCAGTGAGACCCTGTCTCTAAATAAAATACAAAATAGGGCTGGGGATGTGGCTCAGTGGCCGAGTGTCCCTGAGTTCAATCCCTAGTTCCAAAAAAAAAAATAAAAAAAAAAAAAAAATGTACCTGGGGGACTAGGGTTGTAGCTCAGTTGTGGAGCACTTGCCTTGCACATGAGGAACTGGGTTTGATCCTCAGCACCACATTAAAAAATAAAATAAAATAAAGATATCCTGTTCACCTACAACTTAAAAAAAAATGTAGCTGTCACCCATCCCAGACTCAGAATATTTGGGCATTATGAATCAGAAGCCTACATTTTTAATCAGTTCCCCACCTGATTCTTTGTTTTCTTGCTTGTCTGTTTTTGTGATAGTCTTGCTATATTGCCTAGGCTAGTCTTAAAACTCCTAATATTTGCACCTTGGCCTCCTAAAGCTGGGACGGCAGGAACATGACACTGCACCTGGCTTCCAGGTAATTCTTATATAGTCTAAATTTGACTGTCACTACTGCCTCTTTGTAATACTTCCTGTAAATTTGAAGCAACTTAACAATTCCTTCCTAAACTAACTTCCATTTTTACTGTGTAACTGTATAATGTTTCACTTCTGAAGACTATAGCATAAATAAATTAATAATAATATTCTTTTTGGAGCACACTAATCAAAGCAAACTAGGGAGATAATAGCTTATACATAGCAAAATAAAAATAAAGGTACTGCAAGCAGGTAACGGCTTAAAAGGTGCTAACTGTAAAATAGGTAAACTCAGATGAGTGTTTTGTTTGGAACTGGTAAAGGAAATTGAAAGGATGACTTGTGTTTCTTTAGATGCCTAGATTTAAGATACCATGCTATTTCATAATGCAACCCCTAAACCAACACATAACCTTATTACCCCTTTACCCCTACCTCCAACTCTCTTAATTCAATCCAGTTCTGATTCATACTAATCCAAAAAAAAGTTACCAATTTATCAGTATTCACTATCAAGAAAAATGTCCTACATCTTGTTTTTGTTTTTGGGGTTTTTTTTAGGTACCAGGGATTAAACCCAGAAACATTTTACCACTGAGTCACATCCACAGCCCTTTTTTGTTTTTTATTTTGGGAAAAGGTGTCAATATGTTCCTTAGGGCCTCATTAAGTTGCAGAGGCTGGCTTTAAAATTGTGACTCTCTTGCCTCAGCCTCCTGAGAAGCTGGGATTACAGGCATGAACCAATGTACCCAGCTGTCCCATATCTTTTTATTTTTATTTTTTTTATTCATTTAATTTTGATCCATTGAACACAAATGGAGTACAACTATTGTTTCTCTGATTGTACACAAAGTAGAATCACACCATCTGTGCATTCATACATGTACACAGGGCAATGATGTCTGTCTCATTCTGTTATTATTCTTACCCCCCCACTCCAACCCCACTCCTCCCTTCCCTCTATGCTATCTATCCTTCCTCCATTCTCGCCTCCCTTCCACCCCACATTATGCATCATCATTCACTTATCAGAGAGATCATTCGGCCTTTGGATTTTGGGGATTGGCTAATCTCACTTAGCATGACAGTCTCCAATATCATCCATTTACCTACAAATGCCATAATTTTATTCTTCTTTATGGCTGAGCAATAATTCCATTGTGTATATATACCACAGTTTCTTTACCATTCATCTATTGAAGGGTATCTAGGTTGGTTCCACAATCTAGCTATTGTGCATTGAGCAGCTATGACTTTTTAAATCCACTTTTGTACTATAGTCACTGGTTTCAAATTTCACAAAATTAAACTGACCATTTTCTTTCAAGAATGAAGATGGTATTTTCCCTTTGGTGATTTGGACTGCAGGTCCCCTCCTAAGCATAGCTCTCCCATGATTTCAAAAGAATATATATATACACAATTTTCCACTTTTACACAAAAACCTATTTATAATGCAATACAAAGTTTATTATCTGTTAATTGAATACATCACAGCTTAGAAATTTTTTATGTTGTTGTTATTTTAAGAGATGGGATCTTGCTATGTTGCCCAGGCTGAACTAAAGTGATCCTCCTATGTCAGCCTCCCTAACAGGTGGGACTATCAGCATGCACCACCACATCAAGCTTTCTGTGAAATTTTTTAATAATTACTTTTGTGGCTCACTAAGTACTTTTTCCAGAAATAGTGAAGGGGAAAATGACTATTAGAATTCATGTGCAGTATTTGGTTTTGGTGGTGCTGGGGATCGAACACAGGGCCCTATGCATGCTAGGCAAGCACTCTACCTACTGAACTATACCCCCAACCCCCAGTTAGCCAAATTCTATGCTCTTGAATTTTCAGGTTACTATATAGTCTGTTGCCCCTGTGTCAAAATCTTCTCTAGATTCAGTTGACATTCCAAACTTTAGTGTGTTTTATGATTCTATGGACCTTTTCAAACAAAAGTGCAACTCAGGTTTGATTAATAGATGAGTATGACAAAAATATTGGTAAGAGAAGGACTGTTTTTTTGTTTCTTTTCTTGTTTCATCATCAAGGAAGATTATTATATGACCTATTGTCTAGGGTGTGTGTGTGTGTGATACATTTATTTAGCCCAGCCTTTGATAATCTATACTATTAGAGTTATGAACAGAAAAAGTCACTAACAATGCAAATACTTTAGTTGAGGCAACATCCCATGAAAATCTTTAAAATCAGAGTGGCTAACAAATAGTAAATGTGAGGGGCATAAGTTAATAAATTTAAATCTTTTAATTTACCCTGACAAACTTCTTATGGAAGGCAGTAGTAACGGGTAAGGAAAAAACCTACAGTAAGAGAATAAAAAAGTAGAAGAGGAAAAAAACCCCAAAAGTCTATTTGTATATGTAAATGATAAGTATTTAACACTAATAAAAAGTGCTACTTAAGGATCAGCTCCAAAAAAGTTGTTTCAATGTTAACTTGTTTTATTCTTTGTAAAAATAAGACTGAAGATTATTTCAAGGAGAAACTCTTTCTTTTTTAAACTAATTTTTTAAAAACAGTTCTTTGCTGTTTTAAACTTAATTTCAGCTTGAATTTGATAACTGATGGAAGAGATAGTTTTTAAAAACCATTTTATAATATTCTAGTATTATCTTTTTAAAACATCTTAAAATTGAGGTTAGGTACATCTGAGTAACCATTCTTCTAATTTTTAAAAGAACATTTCTCAATCTGCAAAATTTTAGGACAAAGTAATAGTAATTACTGGGTACAGAAATGGACATTTACCTAAAAACAAATGAATCCTAGAAGTTACTTTTTGCTGCATATTTAAAGAACAGACGTCCCTAAAAAGCATTCTTTTCTTATCATCATTTTGTTCTAACGATGTGTACTGCGCATTAATTACATTTTCACAAACAAATGCTACAAACTCAGTTGAAAATTCTTTTTACAAAATTTAAAAGAAATGTATTGATTGTTTAGTGAAGCTAACGTCAAGAATAAATGTAGAGAACCATTAAAGTTGCAAAATAGCAATGACAGGTGAAATATTTATAATCTGAAATAATTTGTTTAAAATTCAACAGAGAGAGGGACTAGGGTTGTGGCTCAGTATTAGAGCAACTGCCTAGCACGTGTGAGGCTGTGGGTTTCATCCTCAGCACCACATAAAAATAAATAAAATAAAGGTATTATGTCCACCTACAACTAAAAAAAATATTTTAAAAATTCAACAGAGAAAAGTAACACTAAGTTTAATTTATATAAGCTAATGACAGGGCAAGGCACATACTGCTCACCTTTAATAGTTTAAAGGACATTTTCTCTGAATACTCAGCTAAATCTTTGCTCCATCAAAATGTACCTATAAAATACCTATAATGTCAGAAACAAATTTCAGGGTTTATGAAAAAGTAATGATAACATCTTAACACACTTCATTTCTGTTAACAAATGCGTTCACAGAGATAATTTCATCTTTTCCTCACAACCCTTTGAGTAAGTCAGGCATGTGTTAATTTCTATTTAATTTCAGAGCAAATGGAAAATACAAAAACGCCTGTAGTGTTTACATGTTACAGGAATATGATACTAGATGAAAAGAATATTTAAGTGTGAGCATAAGAGAGGGGAAAGACTAACTGATAAGGAGAAAAAAAGAGAAGACAAAGAGTTCATGAGACATATAAAAATTATAGGAAGAATGATTTAAAAAAGCTTAAACGAGAAATATCATATCTCAACACTAGTCTTGAAACTGCCATAAAATTAGATAAAGAAAAAAAGGTTCTGCCAACACTGAGCTGTTAATACTTTGATACCCAAAGAAAACCAGTTAACCTTTCATCAGTCTTTTAAGTAACAACTCTGGAAGAAAATAGATTCAAAATTAAAGATCAAAATAATTCATACATATATTAACAAATCTAATGAATCTTTAAAATGCTTATAATATAGAAAAATGCTTACGAAATGAATAAAGCAAGATAAGAAAGAGGACAGTATGACAATGATATAAAACAAACTACAGAAAATTGAGGAAGCAAACACACTGAAGTATTTATAGTTGCTATCCTTGAAAAACTAGACTATAAGATATATATTTTACTCTTAATTCATTTTCCAAAAGTGAATGGAAAACCCCTAAAATAAACCTGACTTAAGTATTAAAGTGTTGTTTTGGAATGCGTCTTTGTACTTACATCTCAGGAATTATCCATAGAGCTGGGATACTAGTGGAAAACCTAGTTTGGGAGCCAGAGAAGCAGGATTCTGCCACCAATTTGCTCTATGACTTTGGTCACAGGATTTATCTTCTCTGAGTCCCCAGTTCCATCATTTGTAAAATGAGGATCCTGAACAAAGTGACCTCTTGGTCCCTTTGATCTCTAAAAAATGTGTAAGTACCCTGACTGAGGAGGTAAAGTGGGATACAACCTGTAGGGAATAGCAATGCTGTTTTATTTATTCTGCTCAGGCTTTAAAACTGAAGAGCTATTAAAATTCTAAATATCAAGTGGTATATTATGCATAATAAATAAAACTAAGAATTTATTATATTCTTGATGGGAATAATAGATGCCTCTAATCATAACTGAGATTTTTCATAAAGTCTGTCCATTTTTCTCATAAGTTCACATCAATATTACCCAAAGAATGCCATTACTGAATTACTATATTTAAAATTAAAGACTGAAAAAATTTTAAATAATACCTATACAGGTCTGAATTATTTGTTACAAAGGATTTTTTAAATAATCATAGTCTGTTCAGTCACAAGTACACATGAGCCTGAGTGTGGGTAAGAAAGGAAAAGTTTTCGGTCTTTGGAACATGGTATTACTGCAGTTTGCTAAAGCTCTTATAATACTGGCCCATGAGTTTTTCAGACCACTGTAGCTAACTGATAAGCTCTAAGTTGCCCTACAAGAAAGACACAAGACTTGTTTTAAAACTTGTTCTGCTCACTGTATGTGAAATGTACTGCTTGCCAAGGAATGTCATATAGCTTCTCTATGCTCCTATTATGTTCACTAAGTATGTGATTTTTTAAAAAATAAAACATTTCTTCTATTAAGCACACTGATCTAGGACCCTCATCATTAAAAACAGTTTATAGAAACTGCAGAAAACACATTATGTTGGAAGTCCAAATCCTGGATCACAATTATACTATAAACATATTAAACATATGTCTCTTTGACTCTTACTTTTTGACCTCTCTCACACCTATAAAAAGTTGGAACTCACCTTGTCCTTACAGGGCCTTTGGCAGTTTTGTGCTGCGCATACAGCATTCTCATCATCAGATTCCTCTGCTCCTGACCAGTCATATTTTGAGGGGATGTCCAGCACTTTTTTCTCTCTTTTCTTTTCAGTATTCTCTTTTACAAGTTCAACTTTGGCTGCAGCAGCCTTTTCCTTCTTTTTCTTTCTCTCTTCTTCTTTTGCTAGTTTCTTGGCCAGTTTGTTCAGCTCCTTTGATTTGTCTGCACTTAACTTTAATTTCTTCTTTTTAGGTTTGTCCATTTTCTTTAGCTCCTTAGATTTTTGTTTTCCTTCTCCGAAAAGTTGTTCTACCTTTTCTAGTTTCCGTTTCCGTTTCTTCTCTGAAGAGTCCTTGCCTTTCATTTTTAGTGGTTTCTCTTCAATGCTGTCATCCTTCAAAGATATAAAATTAGAAATGATTTAAAAGCAAGACATTTAAAATCAGTGTAATTCTCTCACATGAGGAACCTAGAACAAGCAAATTAAGAGACACCTAATAGAACTGAGGGAAGAAATGGAAATTTGTTGTTTAATGGGTACAGAGTTTCTGTTTGCAAAAAGTTCTTTATTAACTCAATAAATTCTTGGAGGTTAAGTAGTTATCAAAAATATCAGGAAAATAGATAAGACTGTCTTCATGATCTCAATACAAAAGGTATATAGTGACTTTGGCAAGGATTAGAAAATAGCTTACGTGACAAAGCAAAAAAATATCACTTTATGCTGGGTACAGTGGCACACGCCTATAATCCCAGTGACTCAGGAGAATGAAGCAAGAGGACTGCAAGTTCAAGACCAGTCTCAGCAACTCAGCAAGGCCCTATACAACTTAGTGAGACCCTGTTTCAAAATAAAAAATAAAAGGGGCTGGAGATGTAGCTCAGCAGTTAAGCACCCTTGGGTTCAATTCCAAGTACCAAAACCAAAACCAAAACAAAATTTCACTTTTCAACTTTCTAATACTGTTGCCATTTTGTGCCAATGTAATAAACATTAAAAACTATAATAGAAAAAATGTATCTGGTAACAGAAAGAACTGGAAGGGTTAGAAAAAGAAATACCTAAAAATGTAAACTTGATTATTCTTAAGGAAAAACATTTGAGAATTCATTTTTCAGCAGATATGAGAGTTGAGAATCTTTGACAGGAACCCAACAATTGCAGAATCTACTGGATTATAATGTCTTAAGTTTATCACACCTTGAACAACATATGTAACCTCATAATGCTTTGTGGTTACTTGTATGTAATAAATAAGATCATATGAGATAATGGATGTGAAGAAAATGCTCTGTAGACTAGAAAAGACTATTTAAATTAGGCTACCTTAGACTGGTCCTCTAAACCAAAACCAAATCAGAGTGCCCTAAATGTATTTGTATCAACAATTGGTGACACTGTACCATTGACTCTAGTACATGGAAACAAAGAGGCTAATGAAAAGAATACTAGGAGTTAGACACCAGAGTTAGAATCTCAGTATGTTAATTTTTACTAGATGTATGATCTTAACTTTCCATCTCTCTGGATCCTTAATTTCTCCACATGAAGAATCACGTTAGCCAGGCGCAATGGCACACACCTGTAATCCCAGCAGCTCGGAAGGATTGTGAGTTGAAAGCCTGCCTCAGCCAACAGTGAGATGCTAAGCAACTCAGTGAGACCGTGTCTCTAAATAAAAAATGGAGCTGGGTATGTAGCTCTGTAGTTGAGTGCCTGTGTTCAACTCCTGGTACTACTCTCACCACCCCTGCACCCACCCCACCCCCCCACCCCCCGCCGCCAAAACAAGAATGGGGTTAATACTTGCCCCATTCTTCCCCTAACCTTCCCCTGCCTCTTCAGGATTGTGGCAGAGATCAAATGAGATCATACATGTAAAAACACAATAAATTACAAACTTCTATCAAAGTTGTAATATATGAATCATGGACTCTCTCCCACCCAATCCAGTTCTATGTAACCATTCTCTTGCTTCTTTTTTTTTTTTTTTCAAACCACTCCATTTTCCTGCCTAATTTTGGGCATTACAAAAGTGGGAAGCTGGGCTAAGGAGATTGTTCTGAACTGGTTGTTTTCAATTGTTCTGTGGGGGGAAAAAAGAATTTTTATAAAAATAGCCTTTTGTAAAAAAATTTAAAAAAAAATAATAATAAAGCAAACACTACAATCATAAAAATTAATATTACATAAAATAGCAATAAAGAAAATCATATAGCAGAATTACTCTGGCTTAAATGGGAGAACAGGAGAGCCAGATTACTCCCATTCAGTCATCCCCTAGTCAACTGTCTAAGGAATCTGGGCATTTTAATGGTTTTAAAACCACTATTTAAGTTAGCAGGAAATCCATACCTCCATAATATGTAGGAATCTGTCTTCTGAGGGTGGGTGTGTGGCCTGCAAAATCCTCCATATGTGTTGCGTCTCATCTAGAGACACCTCAAGGAGGTCTCCAACCATCATGAGCTCTTCCAGCTGGGCTTTAGCTCCAGGTGACAACTCCAATACTGGAGGTTCCAAACTTCGAGGAACCAAAGGGCTTTTCCGAGGTTGTTTTCTTGGAGTGCTAGAACCTTTCACAAAAAATACCATAAGACAAAAAAGTGAGACCCATGGACAAATGTGATGTTTTCAAAATAAATATTTAGCAAAATGATCTCCCCCTCCTCCTACACTGATTTCAGATATGTGGATTCATTATATCAGTACAAAAGTAAAATGAAGTTTATGTTTTTTTATTTTTAAATAACTTTAGTATTTATTTAGTTACACATGGTGCTGAGGATTGAATCCAGTGCCTCACATATCCTAGGCAAATGCTCTACCACTGAGCCACAAACTCAGTCCTTTGTTTTGTTTGCTTGCTTGTTTGTTTTATACCAAGGATTGAACTTCAGGGGCACTGAACCACTGAACCACATCCCCAGCCCCTTTCGTATTTTATTTAGAGATAGGGTCTTACTGAATTGCTTAGGGCCTCGCTAAATTGCTGAGGCTGGCTTTGAACTCTGTGATCCTCCTGTCTAAGCCACCCAATCTACTGGGATTATAGGCAAGGACCACTGCACCTAGCTGTTTTATTTTTTGGGATGGGGGCTTTACTATGTTGCTGAGGGTAGCCTCAAACTCCTAAGTTCAAGTGATCTTTCTGCCTCAGCCTCCTCAGTAGTTGGGATTACAAGTGCAAATGCCACTACATCCTAGAAAGTGAAAATGAAATTTAAGACAAATACAAAACAAAAAGATCTACAGTTCTAAGACCCACTTTAAAAAATTGGTTTAGAGTTTAAAATTGTTTCTTTATCCTGATTACTGCACAATCTCTTAACCCAGTCTCCATTTTAGACTATATCAAAAGATCAAGCAGTTAACTACACTCAATAAATGGCTAGTCATGGTGGCAGATGCCTGTAATCCCAGATACTCATGAGGATGAGGCAGGAGAATTGCAAATTTGAGGCCAGCTTTGACAACTTATCAAGACCCCTAACTCAAAAAATTATAGAAAGGGGCTTTAGGGGTGCCCCTCAATGCTAGAGTCCTTGCCTAGCATGCAAGAGGTCTTGGGTGTTCAATTGTTCAATCACCAGTATCACGTACACACACAAAAAAAATAAAAATAAAAAATAATTTTAAAAAATAGTTAATCTTCCAAATGAATAGACAGTAATATGCTTTTCCATAAAATCTTAAAGATTTATTTATAGAGAGAGACATTCTCCATCTTCCAGTGTTGTGACATAAAGCAAGATGACTTTATTTTTACTAGGGAAAAAAAAGCAAACTTCATGGAGAAGTTCCTTCATTTCTTCAAGGAAAGGAAGAACTTTTCTAACAATTAAAGCTACCCAACCCAAAATAAATATTTTTAGAAAGCAGTGAATTTTCCAACAACTGGTAATGATCAAATGCCTAACAGGCATTTCATAAAAATGAGATATATTACAGATGATGGATTGAGAAGTTATGCTCCATTCGTGTACAATGTTTCAAAATGCATTTTACAGTCACATATTACAACAAATTTTTAAAAAAACGAGATATGTGACCATATGGAATTTAAAGTTCTCCATTAGAACTCTATAATTCTATGTTCACTTTTAGGTTATCTAATGATAGAAAATGCAAACAGAGGGGCTGGGGTTGTAGCTCAGTGGTGGAGCACTTGCATCTCATGTGTGAGGTACTGGGTTCCATCTTCAGCACCACATTAAAAAAAATAAAGGTACTGTGTCCATCTACAACTTAAAAAAAAATTTTTTATGTAGATAGCATTTTCACATTCTATTAGCATTTCATAGGTAGACATCATATTCAATTCAAGAGAGATTCAAAGTCTTGAATAATACAATGCTTTTTCTCATTTTATACTTATCTTCACCAGATTTTCTCTTTAAAGGGTAATACCTTGAGAACAACTCTTAGAAGCAGAAGAATAAGCATGTTCTGCACAGAATGAAGGTGCAGTCCACATATGAGTTACCACTTCCTCAGACTTGATGGGAATTTCTTCATCACAGAAAAGATTGGGTTCCAGACTACTAGAGGACTTTACACTGGCTGTGTCCTGAAGAAGAAACAATAAGAGGTATTCAGAATTAGTTAACTACATAGCTTATCCTGTGACAAGGATCTAAATAATGGCTTTCAGGAAGCTTCTAACATAATATACTAAAAATATGACATTAAAATTATATGACATTAAATAAAATAGAAAATATCTACAAAGGATTAAAAAAAAAAAAAAAAGAGTAAGGACTACAATCCAAACCAAAAGGGAAAGTAAAGCTATTATAGAGATAAGAAACCTCAAAAACAAAAAAACAATTAAGTAGTCTACCTTCTACAGTCTACAACCCACAAAAACTTCCATAACAACAAGTTAAGGAATATTGATCCTTTAAAAAGAAAATAAAATGGACTTAAAAAGGTTTAGAGGTGACATCTTTTTTTTTTTTTTTTTTTTTTTCTCGGTTGTCATTGAAAAAAATTTTTTTTTTTTTTTTTGGGTACTGGGGATTGAACTTGGAGTACAGAGTTCAGCCACAGAGCCACATTCCCAGCCCTATTTTGTATTTGATTTAGAGACAGGGTCTCACTTAGTTGCTTAGTGCCTCAATTTTGCTGAGACTGGCTTTGAACTTGTGATCCTCCTGCCTTAGCCTCCCCAGCAGCTGGGTTAGAGGTGTGCACCACCACATGCGGCTTTAATACCTTTATTTTATTTATTTGTTTTTATGTGTTGCGAATGATCGAACCCAGTGCCTCACATGTGCTAGGCAAGCACTCTACCACTTAAGCCACAACCCCAGGCCCCTTGTGACATCTTAAGACACAAACTATTTAATCCTAAATTTCCAAACTTATTATCTTCCCAATTATTCTTGCTTAGTACAATGAAGAGCCTGATGATATACAAACTACACAACTCTGACAGCTCTACTCAGGACTCTGATGATTTTTCATAGAATTCATTTCCACAACTTCACCTATATAGCTTTAAAGGTCAGAGTATAACACAGAAATTGCACCAGGTGTTTAGACAGAGGTGTTTGTTTGTTTGTTCAATATACTCGGAACTGAACCCAAGGATGCCCTGGCCCTTATTTTTATTTTGAGATAGTCTCCCACTTAAGGAGATTGGCCTCAAACTTAAAATAAAAAAAACTATCATCTCTAGGGTTGGTGGGGTTATTAAAACCTAAAGGCTTAAGAAAGGGGCCCTGCAAGTTGGAATGCAGATCTCTGAGGAGAAACTATTGGCTAGTTAAGTTGTGCTACCTCTGACAAGATGATAATGTTGGTTTGGGGAAGGGAAGAGACAGGGAAGAGAGGTGGGGTTGGAAATTTGAATCAGTTACCTATGACAGGATTAAAATAAAAATATACACATACATAAACATTTGAATAATTATGACAAAAACATGGAAAAACATTTTCTAATGTCTCCCACTATCAAGAGTCTTCTGGCAAAGGACAAATGTGAAAAGCAGGGGTTGGCAAACTACTGCCTATGGGTCAAACCCAGTTGGCAGCCTTTTTTTGTATGGATTGTGTTTTCGTATGGATTGAGATGGGGATGTAGTTCAGTAGTAAAGCGCCCTTGGAATCAATTCCCAGAACCCCCCCAAAACAAACAATTAACAACAAAAAATAACCTCTGACAAACTCCACTATACTTCCACCCAAGTTCAAGCTACTCAAGTATTAACCAGCGTGGAGAATAAAGTGTGAAAAATCTAAATGCTTAACTTACCTTTCCCTAAAATGAGCAGTTACTGGGATACATTAAGGAACACACTGGGACTTAAAATCTACCACCACTATATATCCTCCTTTCTGATGTGTATTTGTACACATATATGTATTTGCAAAATATGAATTATAATATGGACAAAGAGTGTCAGTAAAGATAAATAACATGCTTTAAAAGCAAATAATCATGGATTATTTCCAAGATTATCCCAGACACAATTTCAAAGGATCTGTGAGACTTTGCTTCAACATTAAACAGATATTTTCCTAAGTAATGGTTTTCTTAAGGCTGCTCAAAGTATTTTAGTGGTGATTCATTTTACATTCAAATGAAGTAATTAAACAATAAGGACAAACCACTTCTTTTAATTTTTAAATATTATGGTAACTAAGATTGAATGATTCATTATATTTTATAATTATTTTCTTCCTAAATTGATAGGGACTCTTCCTCAAGCAAATATATTGAATTCAAAGTATTTTAAGTATGAATTCATGATCACACAGGGGAAATCATACAAAGGGGAAAAACATCAAGCCAAATGCAAGTAAATATGTAAATAAAATTTTCATTATACAAGCTAGTTTGTGCCTGGACAACACAGCAAGCACTCATCTCAGAGAGAGAGAGAAAGTTATTACACAGTAAGCACATACTCTATGAGAAAATGAATGCTTTTTCTTTTCATTTACAGATACCAACATCAATGTAAATTTAGTCTTAGATTACCATAAGTCTTGCCTCCATTCTTCCATTGTTCTAAGCTGTCAAATATATTGTTGACACTACAAAACCCCACAATATTTTTTTTCTATCCTACCAATACCCCTTCCAAAGAGACTGTAAACTAAGACTCTCATATAAATTCCTGCAAAAAATAGTACTACTCCACACAAACATATCAAACCAGTTTTGATCCATGCAATACCTGTGATATTTTGTTTTCATAGGTTATTGATCTGCTTCCAAGCAAAGTCCACCATGTTTAATTCTAGAGCACTGGCTGATAATTAATATTCTAGAAAGCAAACAACATAAGTACTGGAGGTTGTTTGTTTATATGACAAACAGGTGATTCTAATATTCAAGTAAAAAGATAACTTATACTTGGCATCATCCTATTCAACTCTGCAAACAAAAATGGTCATTAACTTCTGGACAATAAGATGTTTTAATTCACGCAACTGAAATTCCCTCATTAAAACATTCCCTGGAGCCGGGCGTGGTGGCGCACGCCTGTAATCCAAGCGACTGGGGAGGCTAAGTCAGGAGGATCGCGAGTTCAAAGCCAGCCTCAGCAACAGGGAGGCGCTAAGCAAATCAGTGAGACCCTGTCTCTAAATAAAATACAAAATAGAGCTGGGGATGTGGCTCAGTGGCCAAGTGTCCCTGAGTTCAATCCCTGGTTCAAAAAAAAAAAAAAAAAAAAACATTCCCTGGATACATCTTTATCTTGAGAAAAATATTTTCCAGGAGATGAATTTATAAGTGACTCTCATAGATGATTTTAGTTTTACATACTTAAGAGTATCTTTTATGCTAATGGAATTCATACTATAAGAATGAGCAATACCCACCAGATCTGCATGCTGAAATGGTAGTCAAGGGAGTGGGATGAAATTCCCCCATGTTCTGTGGAAACAGTCTTGGAGTACAAACTCCCAGATTGTAGACAGATTCCAAACAGAGTAACTGAGCATCATATTAAACAAAACAATTCAGGATCTCTGCCTAGATCATGATGCTATTACTAGGTAAAAAGCAAAGGACTTGCACCTGACACTAAGTGACAATGCAAGGCCAACTGGATCTAATACAAACTTGCCAAAACCTTCTCTTCAAAAGTGTGGTGTCATTATCAAAATAATCATATTGATAGTAATAATTAACTGCAACTATAACTGCAAATTCTAACGATGGGCCCAAGTATTACTTATCTCTGAATACGACATCATATTTAGTACCATCCAGACAAGAAAGCAAAAGACTCATAGTACATCTAGAATGTGATTCTTAAAACATCACTAGGTACACTTTAACAACTCAAAAAAATCTGAAAATTGAAACTGACCATGAAAGCTTTCAAAAATTTATAGGCATTATTTCTTCTAGTCCCTCTAGGTCATAAGGAATTGTGAAGGAAAAGGAAAAAATACAATTTTTTAAAGAATACTTTTAAAAAAATTGTTTTAGCAATATATCTTTGTTTTCTCCCTTGGAGTTTTGAAAAAATGTGATCACCATAAACTCAGGACAAATAAATGACTAGCTTTTTCTTCCCCTTTCAGGCCTCAACTGCATTCAATAGCATTTTTTTAAACAAACTCGCCCAGTGCAGTGGCACTATGCCTATAATCCTAGCAATTCAAAAGGCTGAGGCAGGAGGATTACAAGCTTGAAGCCAGCTTCAGCAACTTAGTGAGCCCTAAGCAACTTAGGGATACCCTGTCCCAAAATAAAACATGAAAAGGGCTGGGGATGTGGCAGTGGTGCCCCTGGGTTCCATCCCTGGTACATATGTACGTACGTATATGCATGCATGCATACATACATACATACATACATAAAAATAAAAACAAACTTACTGGACAGGTATGTACCCAGACAGCTTGTCCATGTAATTACCTTTATGTCATAGCCATATGTCTCCCGAATGTCTTCATCAGAATCTGTTTCTTCATCATCATAGTCCATTGTTTGTCGAGGGGAAGATGATACACTGCTTACCACCCGGTTAAAAGCAGACTGCTGGAAACTGGGTAAGTGTCCCTAAACAGAAAAGATTCCAAGATGAACAGAGAGACATACAAAAAATGGGTAATTAATAAATGCTTAAGATCAACAAAATGTATTGAATCCACAAAGCCTAACAGTTCTTCAGTTAGTAGAAATTATTTGATTTTGATGCTAAAGTCTACCTGAATGATTTTTCCAGATAATATTTCACTAAAATACCCTAAGTAGGTACTCAGAGAAAATACTACAGACATATGTAGAAGGAAGATGGTCATGAATAATACACCTGCTGGCAAATTACTGTTATTTCCCTAGTCAATTGGTAAAATTGATTTACTGTTCACACACTGACAAACACTACCACATGAAAAAGAATATAAATGCTAAACTTGCCTGTAAGTCTGGATTGGCGGCTGCTTTTTGGAGTTCTGCACTGATGATCTTTTCAGTTTTTTCCCGAGCTGCCTGTTCCACCATACGCTGGCTTAACACAGAGAGTTTGGCTAGGGCAGAGGACAGTTCATCGGTGGCTAGGGCCTGCCGTGCCCTATCTTGCCAACTCATAGCACGTTCTGTCAAACACTGTAGGGCTTCTCCTTCAGGCAACCGTACAGGCAACTTCTGAAGGGATACAAGCAGTGACAGAATCGTCTCTAGCCTGGGTCTTCGAGACCGCATACAAAGAGGACAAAGGAATTTTACTTCTTTAGCCTGCCAGCTGGACCCTTTCTTCTGGGAACCCGATTTAGGAAGGGGAACACAGCTGTTATGGAACCAGTCTTTGCAGAGCTCACACTGTAGCATAAACCCACTTGCCGTCTTGCGGCAAATGCAAAATTTTACTTCTTCTATGCGGTCCACCATTGTCATCTTGGCTAGGTTGGCTGCTCTGAGGGAATGCATTGCTTCAATCTCTTTTTGTTCTCGTTCTTTGAAAACTGCCACCTGTATATGACAAACATTTCATTGAAAGGAGTCACTGCAATACACCCCATAATACCAAATGCTTATGGCCAAGGAATCTTTCTCCAAATATAACCTAATGATAACAAAGCATTATCTTTTAAAAACACTTCAGCTGTAAACAATTTTCCAAAATTTGGGGTACCCTGCCAGTGTCCACACAAACATTCCTCATCTGGGAAACAGGCAAAGTACTCCCATATTTGACAATTTACATCAGCAGAATACTCTGAATTCTTCTGTAGGGCAGAGCAGAAAGAGGGTATTGCCTTGCTTGGTGTAATAGCACATATCTGAAAACCCAGCAACTCAGAAGGCTGAGGCAGGAGGATCCAAGTTTGAGGCCAACCTCTGCAAATTAGTGAAACCTGTCTTAAAATACATATAACACAGGGCTGGGAATGTAGCTAAGAGACAGAGTGCCTGTCTGGGTTAAATCCCTAGTATCACAAAACAAACAAACAAACAAAAACAATAAATAGGAATGCCTTAAAATCCAACATCTTGGGTATGAAACCTGGCACTTGTATTTACATTCTGTCAATATAAAAATACAAGAGGGGTACAACATTTTTTAAATCTGTTTTCTGAAAAATGCAGACACACCACAACCTCATCTTACTGTTTTAAGGAATAAGTAAGGTAATACACAAAAGTGCCTAACTGACACCCAGCACAACATAAACACTCAATACTCAATAAGTGTTAGTTTCCCATTTCCCTGTAATTCATTCCCTGAGGGAAGTTCTACATAAATAAATTTTTATCTGTCTAGAAGGCCTCTCTCCATTTCATTTAGAAATAGAAAAACAAAGCCTGACAACCAGTTACAACAGTGTTTTATGAAACTCATTTCAACAAAGTAAATAAGAGCAAACAAAATTTAATTACCATGAATATTATCAGTGCATTTTCTTTTTAAATTACTAGTAGCTCTGAAACAATTTTGAAATAATTTCCAGTTCTACTTGTCTGGCAAGATTGACCTGTTAGGCAGACTCTCATTAGAGATCAATATTAGAAAACTATTCAGCAGACTAAGGGTGGAGCTAAGTGTCAGAACACTTGCCTAGCATGAGACATACCCTGGGTTTAATGCTCAGCATCCCCCCCAAAATAAGAAAGAAAACCACTTAGCAAATTATGGGCAACTTTGATGAAATTTGACACAACTATTAAAATAACAATAAAGAACAGACATGTGGAAAAGGTAATTTGGAGAAGAAAGCAGAAGAGTAAACTTTTTTGCACTACCATTACAAACAAAAAAAAAGATAGTATATGAAAGTAAAAATAGTTAAAAACAATAAACCTACTAACATCTTCACAGAATTTTGCATTCAGAAAGCAAACTCAATGTGTATTACTGTGTATTACATAGTTTCTTTTTTTTAAAAATATATATTCTTTTTAGTTGTCATTGTATCTTTTTAAAAAAATTATATTTATTTATATGTGGTGCTGAGTATAGAAGCCAGGGACTCACTCATGCCAGGCAAGTGCTCTACCACTGAGCCACAACTCCAGTCCTATTACAGAGTTTCTTACCACCATAGCTGTATCCCTGGTTTCTTCCAGTCCTTCCTCCAGATCACTCAAAGGCTCAAGGTCCAGGTCCTTTTCTTTTTCTTTTTCTATTAGTTCTTTTGCTTTTTTCCTTCTGTTTTTACCACTCCCATATATACCAATGTCAGTCCGGGGACTTAGCACCTACAAAAACATAACCAAAATATGGATCTGTCATTTTCAAAACAATCTTAAAAAGTGAAACGAACCATTTATAGACCACTCACCATGTCCCAGGCACTTTCTTAAGAACTTTATACAGCTTACCTAATTCAATCTTCAGAACAACTTTGTGTAATAGGTATTATTTTCCACATTTTACAAACAAGAGAAACTGAGACTCAGAAAGGAAGCACCTTATCCAAGGATACAGGGTTGGTAATTAGGGAGCCAGTTTTCAAACCTGAAACTATCTTATTCCAAAGTCTATGCTTTTAGCTACTATGTTCAAGTGCTCAAGATAAAAAGAATAATAAGTTTTAGTTTATTTGTGCTTCAGAGAAAGATGACCTTAGTGACAGACTTTAATAACAACAGATATATGAGCCAGGTTGGTTGCTTTTACTGGACACAGCATGAAATTAACTAGAAATGAATTGGACTAAGGTTTTAGATTTCAGGTCAACATCTGATATTACTAATAGGAATCACTTGTCACAATGACCAGATACACTGAAAATAATCCTTACCAATACTACTACTACCTACAGGTATTTAGTTATCAATTGCCGATTAAAGTGCTAAAGTACATACAAAGTATTCTTTACCTGTAACAACGTATGGCTGGAATTCTTCTTAAGAAAGGTTCGCCCAGTCCGTTCTCTCCATGCCCGTGCTGCTGCTACCTGCGACTCCACTTGGGGTAGTGCATCAAGGCGCACAGGGATAGGGCGCCCTTTAGCAGATAAACTCTCAAGCTGCTCCAAGTAAGCATAGTTGCTGCCACTCTGCAAAACCAAAATAGATTCTCACACAATTTGAGTTCTCCTAGGGAGCCTGGCAGTATACTATTGGAAGAATTTACAAAAAGTTTAGTGTTGATTTTTGTATTAAATAAAATAAATTGCATCTCTTAATTAATATAACTTTCAATGCACCATTTAAAAAATTATTCATAAATTAATTTTTATTGGTGCATTATAATTATACATAATAGTGGAATTCTTTATGCCATTTTTTAAAATATACATAATATAATTTGACCACCATCATCCCCTAGTACCTTCCCAATCTGTTTGCTCTATTCTATTATTAAAGTTATCTTTTCTTGGGGTGGGGGTGGGTACTGGAGATTAAACCCAGGATCACATCCCAGCCTGTTTTGAATTTTTTGAGACAATCTTGTTAAGTTGCTAAAGCTGGCTTTGAACTTGAAATCCTCCTGCCTCAGCCTCCCAGGCCACTGATATATCTGTGTGCATGTGTGTGTGTGTGAGATTCATACATATGTACATATATATGACACATATGTATGTATGTATATGCATATATATACCTATTTATATATGTTTTAGTTTGTTGGTTTTTTTTTTTTGGAACAGGGGATTGAACTCAGGGGCACTCGGCCACTGAGCCACATCCCCAGCCCTATTTTGTATTTTATTTAGAGACAGGGTCTCACTGAGTTGCTTATGGCCTCGCTAAGTTGCTGAGGCTGGCTTTGAACTTGTGATCCTCCTGACTCAGCCTCCCAAGTCGCTTGGATTACAGGCGTGCGCCACCACATCCGGCTCTATTTATATATGTGTAGCATATACATGTATATGTATGTGTGTTTGAGTGTGTGTGTGTGTGTATATATATTGCATAATTTGGCAGATTTCATTTGAACGTGTGGTCAAAGATCTTATCTACTTTATTAATGAGAGAACGAGTAAGACATAAAAATTAGTTCCAAGGACAATCTGAGGAATAGACATACATAAATACAATTAGGAATGAGGAAATCAATTTTCTAATTGATAGAAACAAGTATTTAATGTCATCTAGGACAATGGAATCATCATTTTTACAGTATGGAAATCAAGTGTATCATTACAGACAAATTTAATTTTCTATGGACACAGACCTAAAAGCAGTACTTTAGTTCTAATAACCATCTCCGTTTCATGTTATATAAGCAGAGATCAGAATGAGTATTTTCCTTGTAAGTTAACAAGGTTTTTCTATACTGCCACATAACAAAGTCATTGTTATCTCTAGAACTTAAACACTGCATTCCAGTAAAAAGTTCTTTCTCATGTATCTAACTGAAACATTTGCCTGTAAACTCATTTTGAGAGATACATTGAAGCATATAGAATAATACACAGGAAAAAGACCTATGACTTTTTTTTAAAAAAGAATAACAAAAGAGGTTTTAGTCCTATGAAATATTATAATGACATAATTAAATCACTATGATACCAGGGCAAGAATAGGTAACTGGAATAGATCAAAAAACTCAGACACAGTTTAGGATCAAGAAATAACATTTCGCCTGTAATCCCAGTGGCTTGGAGCTGAGGCAGGAGGATCAAAAGTTCAAAGCCAGCCTCAACAACTTAGAGACACCCTAAGCAACTGAGTGAGACCTTGTCTCTAAATAAAATATAAAAAGGCCTGGGGATATGGCTACTATTATCCCTGGCTTGTGCCCCACCACAGCTATTTTACTATATTCGAACATCTGGGTAAATCTAGACCTAGCCTACTCCAAACCCAACTATTCTAAAGAAAAGTCTGCCTATTAACAGAATCTTAGCGCCTAAAAGTCAGTACTCCAATGAAGGGAAGAGCCAAGAGAAATAATTTCAAAATTACAAAGGAGATACAGGACAGCTTGTCAACTAGGTCTTTCAATCATAAACCATCTTTAAAGATTATCAAATTCTGAGAACAACCAACTGCCTGAAACAGGTCAAAGATAAAACAAAGAAACTGCCCTGATGAAAACAGGTAAATTTTTTAAATACTTGTTTTAGTTGAACGTCTATTTATTTAGATGTAGTGCTGAGAATCAAACCCAGTGCCTCACACATGCTAGGCAAGAACTCTACCACTGAGTCACAACCCCAGCCCTAAAAACAGGTAATTTTTAAGAGAAAAAAGAACAGTGGCAACTTAGGAAGCCCCAGAAAAAGTCACCTGAAAATTCAGAAAGTAAAAAGAAGTCATTATAACTTAATACCTAGAACATGTTCTCTGTTGGGGCAGCAGTTAACTGAAAGTGATTTGATCTTCCTTTTCTTTGGATATATTTCTATGAATAAGAATATTTATATATATAGTACTATAGATGCTGTTTAATGGTTTTTTTTATAGTCTAAGCATACTTCATTGTTTTTAATTACAGATATGTCTATTCACCTAGAAAAATTTGCTATTTTGAAGTCTGAGTCCTATTTTTTTTTATTGTTTTACTGCATCTGTTATTATTTTTGTTTACTTATTATATGGTGCTGAGGATCAAATCTGTGCCTTACATGAGCTAGGTGAGCACTCTACCACTGAGCCACAACCCCAGTCCCCAGAGTCCTATTTTCTTTCTTTTTTCTTTTCTTTTTTAAACCAGGGATTGAACTCAGGGGCACTTGGCCACTGAGCCATATCCCCAGTACTATTTTGTATTCTATTTAGAGACAGGGTCTCACTGAGTTGCTTAGGGTCTCGCTAAGTTGCTGAGGCTGGCTTTGAACTCACAATCCTCCTGCCTCAGCCTCCCAAGTGCTGGGATTACAGGTGTGCACCACCACACCCAGCCTATCTTTCTTTATACCCTTCCCCTTATAATCCTGCTCCCAAACATCTTTTCAGGTGTTTGAGTACCCAAGAGTATTGTGGTGCTTAGTAAATGTTCATTTCATTTTATTTTTTTGCCTCTTACTCTAACAGCAATTTGTGCTTACAAAAAGATTCTAAGAATATATAGCAGGTTAAAAAAAAACCCTACTAGTAAGAGTTCAATTGCTAATTCTATCAGTTTTCAGAACAAAACTTAGTAATGTTTAAATAGGTAATATTTATTACAAAATCAGACATAAGTGAATTTTTAAGTACCATTATTATTTTACTATGATTATTCTATTCTAAAGAATTAAAGGTTTAAAGGTTTCATTTCTAAGATGGGTACTATGTGATGGGTAGGCTAATACAAAAGTCTCCTTACCTGAATAGCTTCTACTTTAGCTGTCCATTCTCGAGCCTTTTGTAAGGCTTCTTTTAGGGACAACACATTGGGTAGAAAGGCTGGAATGTTCTTAGCTTCATTCACAATGCTTTCTAAACTTGCCACACTGTGCCTAGGTCTAAAAGAACAATAAAAACAGTGAGATGAATGAAGAAAGTCAAAATGATAACAACATTTACATAGTTCTTTATAATGTGTAGAGAATGTTGACATACATGATTTCATTTAATTCCTACCACAATTCTACAAAGGAGGTAAATCAGTTATCATCTTTATTTTCACTTTATAAATAAGAAAACTTTAACTCAAAGAAGAAAAATTGTTTTCCCCAGTGATTTAATGTAATAAATGACACACCTGAAGTACTGACTCAGAATGAGTCTCAGTACCAAGCTCCTTTTACTACCCAGCACTGGAATGTCTCATCTCTAGCTTTCGTCGACAATACTTGAAATGGTCAGAGATGTATATTTATTAGCAGTGCAGTAGGCAATGGACTAGAAATCTATTAATGTTAACCATGTACATTTAATTTACTACATTCATTAAGAACTAGTTAAACAAAGGAATAAAGCATAGACCTTACTCAGTCAAAATATAAGAATTACACTTGTACTAGGAACTAAGAACAAAATTACTATGGACTCACAACTGTGGGAAGTAGTAATTACTTCTACCCAAAAGAATTAAGAGCTTTGACCCAGGCCTTAAAGAACTATGATTTTATCAAATGAAAGGTTAAAGAAACAAAACCAGGAGAACAAAGGTATGGACAACTAAAAAGAAGTGAGGATGTCACCAATGATAGCTATGAAGCTGGCCTCATGAAGATAGAACTGTTTACAGATGTGCCTAAGATGGCTGTAGTGTGTCTTAAACTGAAAAGATCTATGATTACCTGCCATCATTCCAAGTCTATTTCTTTTTGGTTACAGAAAACATTGTGTGCCAATAAGATACAAAGGAGCACCTTCCACAGGAAAAATCATTGATGGACTTCACGTGATGAAAAAGATTGAGAATGTACCCACAGGCCCCCAACAATAAGCAGTTTGCCTGTGGTAATCTCACAGTGTGGGGAAATGTAGTTCAGACCAAGACTGACTCAGATCATCCCTTGATCTGGGTGATGTTCTTGAGTCACATAAACTGACCTGGCTGCTATATTTGCTCTCCTGCCTGCTATGGCCCCATTTGTTCAAGAGATACCCTGGAAGTATCACAGATTAAGAACCATGACTGTCTGTTTAAATTTTCAACTGTAAATAAAGGTTTTTTGGGGGGGTGTGGGGAGAAGCTGGTAGTTCAGTTTCAGATGGGGGGCAGTGTGGTAAATGCAGGGAGGCAGGTGGAATAAGGGAAATTTGGCAGGAAAAAAAGATGCAAGCAGATTAGGAATTTTGAGGGCCATGAATTTCACTATGTTAAGCAATGGGCGGCTTCAAAGACAGAGAGGTTTCAACATTCATGAAATGTTTTAATACTGTGGGGAGGACTATTCTTAAGGAATTATGATGCATTGTGATACCTGCAATGATAAAGTAAAGGTGATATCAAAATACACAGAAGGACCCAATGACTTGACCAATGAAAGAAGCTTTGCTGAAATGACATTTAAGCTTTTTCATTCATTCTGAATAGAAGTCTATCAGAAAAGGTGGGGAAAGGATCAACCAGGGCAGGGGTGGTAGAAGCACACCAGAGAGAACAGGCAGAGCTAACAGTGCTCCACAGAACAAAATAAACACATACAGTTCAAAGCAAGCCTCAGCAACTTAGTGAGATCCTGTCTCTAAATCAAACAAAAAAAGGGCTGGGGATATTAAGCACCCCAGGGTTCAATCCCTGTACCAAAAAAAAAGAAAAAGAAAAAGAAAGGAAAAAAATCATCAACCTAGAATTCTATACCTAATGAAGAAAAAAATTGAGGAAATATAACTAATATGATTTAATCTAAGGGCAGGGAAACAGGAGGAGTTAAAATTAGCTATTCAAGTATCTGCTTGTTCAAATATGTGAAAGACATTATAATTTACAGAATAAAGAAACAAAGAAGGGGGTGGTATGTGAAGGAGTTAATGAATCCAATTTAGATACAGAGAATTTGAGGTACCTTTAGGGACATCTACTAGAATTATCTAAAAAGCAGGTTATCTATGAAAGAAATTTCTATTATGGATGAGAATTTAGGAGTTATTCAGTATAAAGATGGTAAATGAAGCCAATGAAATTTCCAGGGAGTCTACAGAGTAAAAAAAGAAAAAGATCTAGGCTAGAATCTTGAGGAAAGCCGTTATTTAAAAAGGAAGACAGAAGGCCAAAGACAAAGAAGGAAGATACCAAGAAAAAAATGTTAAGGATTTAATAACCAATGCTATGAGATCAAAATTATTAAGGTGTGTTTCAGAAAGATAATTCTAACAGAAGATGGGAAAGAGAAGATTCTACCTCCCACTATCTCCACCTATTTCTTCGTTAATGTTATTTTCTTCATGATGCTAATTATCTGAAATTAATTAACCCATTCATTCCTTTCTCTCTCCTCACTGGAATGTTAGTTTTATGACAGCAGAGGGACCTTATGTGTCTTATTCACTACTGTCTCCATAGAACTTGGAAATAGTGCAAGATACATGGTAGGTATTCTATAAATATTTACTGCACAGCTAAGATAAAGGGAAATATAAAAGGACTATAAAAGCTCAGTGACATTGGAGTTGAGAGAGAGATGTGAGATATTTTGGGTGCAAAAGCCTCAGAACTTGGTGACTAATTAAATACAGGAGATTACGAAAAGAAAATTTTCAAATATTACTCCCAATAAAACTTCTTTTAGTGGACTACTATCAGTTGCATCAGACATACCAAATCATTGTTTTATATTCCAAAATCATTTACCTTTACCTATCTAATACGCTTCCACCTCTGGGAACCATCATGAATCTGAAGACACAAAGTAATTTGAATATTTCAAGTAGGAAAAGCTATGAATAAATTTTAGTACATAATCGGCAAGGCATCTGAAGAGCAAACACCTCTTAACTAAGCAGAACTGTGTTAATTAAGTCACCTAAAGAATTTCCTACAAATGTTTCCAAAGTAAGTGGCTGGAAAAATAGTTAAGTGCATAGATACTCTGGGAGGATTGCAAGAGGTTTAAATTTCAGCTGTCACTTAATAACCATTTAAATGCTTTGAGTAACCCATTTTCTCATCTTCATAATAGAAAATTATGTAAATGTTAATCTTAGCTGCTAGAGAAATGCTTTCACAAAAAACTCCATGGTTAATTACTAGCCAAATTAACTGCTAGAGGTTCAATATGATGATCCCTTTACTTAAATCTCATAAAGTTCAATGGGGTATCAATGCAAATGTAACTGCTAATCTGATTCCTATCTCTTATTACTTTCCTGCAAAAACCTTCTGCTCTAGTAACACTCATTTCTTTTCTGTCACCTGAATATATCCTTCATAGTCCTTAGACTCTGTTTATGACATTTCTCTTATTTCCCCTTCACTTCAATCCTACTCATTCTTTGAGGTTCTCCCCAAATTCTTATTTTTCTCTCAAGCTTCTCAACTGACCATGCAAGCTCAGATCTCTCCTTTGTTCCAATAACATTTTTCCATACCTCTCAATTAATAAGATAGTTCAATGAGCTTCATAACTATTATTTCCTAACTATATCATTAATTGTGGTTCTAACCAAAACACTACTTTGTTTCACTTAAATTTACCTAACAAAGTACTCCCCACAATAGTTTGCACACATGTGAAACAATCTACCCACTTACAGTACTATTTGATAACTTAGTGACTGGTCAAGGAGGCACAAAACATTTAAATAAACATGTAATCAAACAGGTTCTTATGTTCCTCCTTTCCACTCTTTCTTCTACCTTTGTTATTAAAAAGGTAAGTTCACCAAAATATATGTTCACCTTGCCTGTAGGCAGACCTTAGCCTTTTCTTCCCATCGTTCAGAGACAGTGAGAAGTTCCTGTAGTTCAGCCATTGCTTTCTCCACAGCATGGTGGGGTGCTAACCCTACTCCAGAGTCAATCAGTTTCTTCATGACATCCAAAGTGACTTGTTGTGGATCTGACAAGGTCAGTCTTACTTCATCCAACCACCGAGCCTGCTGGAGCTCTTGCTTTAGTCGAGGTAATTCAGGTAGCTCCACATAAAGACTAGAACCCATGTCTATCAACATCTGAAGTTTGGAAGAGTCTGGGGTTTCATCCATCATGGCCTCCTGAGCACGTTCATGAAATTCTTCTACATCATCCAGCAAATTCTGAATAGTTCAAAAAAATAAAAATTCAAAACGAAAATTTTGGCTGAGGCTATAGCTCAGCTGGAGAACACTTCCCTAAAAGGCCCTAAGTTCCATCCCCAGCAAAAGTGCAAAAAAAAAAGCAAACTGAAGATACAAAATAAGCATGGAATAGAACAGAGTTCAGGGGCAAACTATCAATTCTAGACTCTCATAATCTCACCATCATAGCATCAAATATTCAGATATTATAGTTAAATTCATTATGCTTCTCAGTAATTCCATAATTTTATTTTTAAAATACAATTGATTCATTCAATAAATATTTAATTAATTGCTAACTTAGATTGTAGTCACTGCTCTAGGCACCCAGTCTTCAGGGAGCCATATACTCTAATATAGGTGGCCAGACAGTAAACATATGAAAAAAATGTTTGTTAGTATTAGGTATTCTGAAAATAAAATAAGGCAACACAACACAGAATGACCAGAGGGGCAAGAGGCACATTTCTCAGCAATGGTAGTCACAGAAGACAATCAACCAAATCTAAAACAAGAAAGTGGGAATGGGAACTATATGCAGAACTGGTAGAAGAAAGTTCAGGCAGGGCAAATATTAATTACAAAAGCTTTTAAAAAGGAATGAGCTCGATGTGCTGTTACAAGTGGATGAGGGAGAGATATAAAGAATAAGCGGAGCTCAAATTACACAATGTCTTATGGATTGTGAGTTTGGATTTCATTATAAAGGCTTTGGGAAACCACTGGAGGATTTTAACCACAAGTGAGTGCTATGATTTGAGTTATATTTTAGATAAACACTCTGGCTACCAAACAAATAAATAAACTGACAGGGACAAAACCAGAGGAAAAAACAGCTAAGAGGCTAGTGCAAGTAACAGAAGACGCAGATGTTATTGCTACAGAGCAATTTCAAGCAATGATGACACTAGAGTAATTTTAATCAGAGATGATAAAAACATGGTTCAATGTGGGATACATTTCGGAGGTAATAGCAGTACTTATTTAGAGACTGGATATAGAGTACAGGAATATAAAGGAATCAAAGATTTTGATTTATTTTACTAATTAAAAGGTTAAGATACCTATCAGTCTGTCAAGAAATGTAGAGTATGCATCTGAATATACAAGTCCATAGAAAAGAAGAAGGACAGTGAAAGCTAGAGATCTAGGAATCAACCAAGTATAGGTGACATTAATGACACTGGACAAACAAAATATCAGGAGAGGTTACCCCTAGAGTAAAGAAATGGCTGACAAGGCCCGAAGCAACTCTAAATAAAATACCAAATGGGCTGGAAATGTGGCTCAGTAGTTAAGTGCCCCTGGATTCAATCCCTGGTACCAAAAAAAAAAAACCCAAAAAAACAAAAATTTAAAAAAAAAAAGAAAAAAAAGAAATGACTGAGACTCCTAATACACTCCAATACTCACTAATCAAGCTAAAGAGAAGTAAGAGAAGGAATGTGTGGTATCACAAATGTTTACAGAAGAAAAGTCATTCAAAAAAGAAAGTAGCTAACTACCAAAATGTTCTTATGAAATGGAATAAGACAAGATCACAATTTATACTAGATTTTACAAGTTGATAACCTTCATAAAAACTATTAGACATCCTTGCCACCTCCAAAACACAAAAACTATGCAAATATTACTCACCATACAGACTAACATACTTTTGAGATTTTACAGTCATTAAATCACTGGAACCCAAATAATTTCAGAGATCTCAAATCTCTAAAATTAAAAGCTCAAGTGTATTAGAAACTTCCTGCTATAGTCGATTTTTAAAACTGATTTATTGTGTTTCAGCTATACTTATTTAAATAGAGGATCACCCAGGCGCAGTGGTGCACATCTCTAATCCCAGCAACGTGGGAGACTGAGGAAAGAGAATGGCAAGTTCAAAGCCAACCTCAGCAACTTAGCAAGGCTCTAAGCCACTTAACAAGACCCTATCTCAAAATAAAAATAAAAAGGGTCAGGGATGTAACTCAGTGGTTAAGCACTCATGGATTCATTTCCTGCTACCAAAAATAAATACATGCATAAATTAATATATAGAAGCTCTGACCTAAAATGAATATAAAATTTTTTTTGGTTTACTTAGTTTCAGAATTTTAAAAGATATAAAGGCTGAAAATAAAACCAAGAAACTGTCTACTAAATAACCGTAAACAATAATATATATGCAAAAAAGAAACCAACAGAACAAAAAAACTAGACATACAATTTTGTTAAAACAAAACAGGAGCCCATATTACATAGGATATTACCCAGAAAAGAATTTTATACTTCACCTTTACTTGTCGAGCTTGGCTGATGACACATGGAAGACTAAATAGTTGTTGGACAAAGGCCTTCAATTCTTCTACTGTCAGTTTGGTCCGAGTTCTTCCACCGTCTGGGCTCTGCCTGTTGTGCAATAATATTGAGTCATAAGTAAGAATAATTCAGTCTATTCAGTCTAAATTCAAACCTAAGCAATCTTAGAATCCTGGTGTTGGATAGATTCCATTATAAAGGTAATCACTTCAAAATAAATTTTTAAGCTCTCCAGTCAATGGTTCTAGAATTTAACTTTCCAAGTCACATTTCTTCCAATCAGTAAGTGCTAAATATCTTAAACATTAAATAAATTCACCCATTTTAAGTTTATTAAGAAAACTAAATCTTGCATATTAAGATGTCTACAGCCGGGCGTGGTGGCGCATGCCTGTAATCCAAGTGACTTGGGAGGCTGAGTCAGGAGGATCTCGAGTTCAAAGCCAGCCTCAGCAACTTAGCGAGGCCCTAAGCAACTCAGGACCCTGTCTCTAAATAAAATACAAAATAGGGCTGGGGATGTGGCTCAGTGGCCGAGTGTCCCTGAGTTCAATCCCTGGTTCAAAAAAAAAAAAAGAAAGTCTACAAACTGAAACAAGGGCCTTTAATCTGCCTTAGGTTAATGAATCACTGAAAGTGTTTCAAAATTTTGGGTGTACATTTTTTCTTAAAGGGTCTCTAAGCTTTTATTAGAGGACTCAGTGATCATTAAGTGACAAGTTAAGATCCACTGGGCAATATCTCTTAGGAGCCAGGCACAGTAGCACACACCTGTAATCCCAGCAACTTGGGAGTCTAAGGCAGGAGGACCACAAGTCAGCCTCAGCAACTCAGGCCCTAAGCAACATAGCAAAACTCTATCTCAAAATAAAAATAAAAACTAAGGGGCTGGGGTTGTGGCTCAATGGTACAGCACTTGCCTAGCATATCTGAGGCACTGGGTTCGATCCTCAGCACCACATAATAATAAATAAAATTTTTAAAATAAATAAAAATGAAAAGGTCTAGGAATGTAGTCTGGTGTGATAAAGCACCCCTGGGTTCAATCCCCAGTACCCCAAAAAAACAAAAACAAAAACAAAAAAACCTCAAAGATTCTCTGATAAAATGGTAAATTTAAAAAACTTCAAATTTAAAACTCGATATGATAGTGCTATAGACAAAAGCTATTCAGATATAAGGAATATGTTGGAATGATTATGAAATACTAAAATTAATGCATATGAATTATATTACATCAAAGGTGCACCTTTCTACGCTCCTTAACTAACTCTGCATCCATCAAGATTACTCTTTGTCACCACCTGCCTTTAGTTTGTAGTAACATTTATTTATTTACAAATATTTATTGTTCATCAACTATATGCTATATTTGTAAGACAAGAAATTTAGCAATAAAGACCAAAATCTCTGACATTCTAGTGGGGAGAGGGAAGAATGGAGGAGGATGGCCATGTGGGGTGGTGCAGGCCTGTAATTCCAGCAACTCAGGAGGGTGAGGCAAGAAGATCACAAATTCAAAGCCAGCCTCAGCAACTTAGCAAGGTACTGAACAACTTAACGAGACCCTGTCTCAAAAATAAAAAGGGGCTGGGGGATATGCCCCAGGGTTCAATTCCTGTACCAAAAAAAGGGGGGAAGGAAGGGGGAGGGAAGAATGGAAGAGATGACATTAAATAAATAAAATTGGTATATCAAAAGGTGATAGGGTTAGAATAAAAACAAAGTAGGAAAAGATAGGGTTGCAGTTTTATAAAGGATTTTAAGAAGGCCTGTCCAAGAAAGTGGCTTTTTTTTGATACCAGGGGTGGAACCCAAGGGCAATGAACCACTGAGCCACATCCCTAGCCCTTTTTTTGTGTTGTATGTGGAACAGGGTCTAGCTGAGATGCTTAGAGCCCCACTAACTTGCTGAGGCTGGCTTTGAACTCATGATCTTCCTGTTTCAGCTTTCCAAGCCATTGGGATTACAGGTGTGCACCAACAAGCCAGGCCTAAAAATGACATTTAACTTCTTATTTTTTTGAGTTGCAGATGGACATAATACCTTTATTTTTTTAATGTGATGTTGAGGATCAAACCCAGTCTCTCATGCACACTAGGCAAGCGCTCTACCACTGAGCCACAACCCAAGCCAAAAAGTGACATTTTAAAAAGACCTGAAAGAAGTGTGAGTACAAGCCACTTGGATAGAGTGGGAAGAAAACTCCCAAGCAGAGTGAACAGAAGTGAGAATGCCCTAAGCAAGAGCATGCCTGGTTTGTATGAAGAACAGCAAGAGCGCTCTAGAATGGAACAAAAAAGAAAAGTTTTGAGGAAAGAAAATGTGAAATAATATATTACCTCCTTTAATAAAGTGCACCAGTTCTAATAAAAGGTAGATTCTGAAGTCACCCAAACTCAAAATACTTTATTCAGGTCCTCTGTTATTAAATATTCTTAATCTATGCTGTTAAGGAATCTGAATTTGGGACATGAATGAATGAAAAAAGAGCCCTGGTTAGCTACTATCAATTTAAGGTGGATGATCTGAACTAATGTTAAAATTAACTTTGCTCTTTTCTTCTTCCACCAATGACATTTTTCTTTTCTGGGTTTTCCCCCTACTATTCCATATAAGAAAAGGATACTACTGCTTTCCAATTGTCCATAGGCATCTGCTTCATCTATCTTTTTGAAAAAGTAAACTTTTATATTTTCATAAGCCTCAGGACTTGTAAACAATGTTTCACAAATCTTATTTGAAAAATCATTAAACATGTCTAGGGAGAGAGAATGCCAGGTCATAAACTGTACATACTGTTAATTCCTTCAGATACAAATGAATATAAAATAAACTTAGTGGGTCTTCAAAAATTATTTTTCTGGCTATAGGTAGGTCTTGTCCCATAACACTATATAAACTTCAGTGTTGATTTCCAGCATTGAACCCAACAGGTCTGCCTGCTGCCTTCCTGGTGTAGCTGTTTACAACTAACTTGTATTATTATGATTTAAAAAGTTTCTGGGCTGGGGTTGTAGCTCAGTGGTAGAGCGCTTGCCTAGCATGTGTGAGGCACTGGGTTTGATTCTCACAACTGCATAAAAGTAAATAAAATAAAGGCATTCTGTCCATCTACAACTACAAAAAAATTTATATAAAAAATGAATTTAAAAAAGTTTTTGACAATTTGAGGGAGTGAGAGAAGGAGTAGCAGTAGCCTGGGGTATTGTTGGGAAAGACATGGCCATTAAGAGGTGAATGACAATGTAGGGTTTCAAAGGCCAATTAAAACTTTGGCTTTTAATTTGAGAGAAATAGGAAACCACTGGAAATTAACTCTTTTTAGGTTTACCTGTGTTTCTGTTTTTTGCTCAGAAGCAGCTGAGCCACAGAAGCGCAAGTCTCAGCTTCTTTTACAGCATCCCTGAGTTTTCGAAAGAGATCATTCTCTGGGTATTTTCTATCCTCAGCATCCTCCAGCATTACTCGCAATTCAATCAGATCTGTAAAAATAAATAAAAAGCCATATGCTGTGATCACAGACAAAACCATTCTAAATTCCTCACTAACCTCACTCAACATACTGCAGCTATGAAAATCCCTTCAATGCAATAAAAACTCTGACCAGGTGCCCATTCCAAATGCCTACAGATGATTTCTCTCAGATAAGGCCACTTCTCTTTCAAAAAAAGCCTTTAGTTTTGATCCATTGGTTAGCAAAGGCTCCACCAAATATACATTTACTGCAAGTTATCTGTCCCATTTTATGTCAGTTTTTTCATTTAAATGAAGATTTTCAAGTTGAAAATTAAGCCTATATTCAACTAATCCATTAGTCTAAAAACAAAAACTTAAAACTTTTGCCTCTTTAAAAGTGACAATGATTTCAATATATTATACAAAAGAAGGAAAATTAACCTTTTTTGTGGCTGAAGTTAGCAGATAAAGCTTCTGTAACTCGACTGACCCAAGTGTCATAGGACTGTGCCCTGACTTTTACACCATAAAGAAGAGAAGGGAGATCTTCTAGTGGGTAGCGATATCTACAAAAAAATCAAGAAAGAAACACACATACACACACACACACACACACAAATAAAAACTTCAAAATCCAACAACTTGAAAACAAACTAAATTTTAAGTATAATCAGCTTCAGTAATGTACAATGACCAGGGGAATGGAATCTTGGTTCACATTAGAAAACTGAACCAGGTGTGGTGATGCAGGCTTATAACTCCAGTTTTTAGGAGGCTGAGATAAGAGAATCACAAGTTCAAGGCCAGCCTGGATAATAAAGGGAGACCTGGGTTTCAAAACAAAAAAGAAAAAAGAGAGAGGGAGACAATCAAAAACAAGCCCACAGTTTTAATGCACAGAAAAATAAGGAACATATGGAATTAACTAGTAAAAAAAACTAATTTAGCTGCCACATTTAGGGTCAACTTTAAAGGAATGACCCTAGTGGCACATGCCTTTAATCCCAGCAGCTCAGGATGCTGAGGCAGGAGGATTGAGAGTTCAAAAGCAGCCTCAGCAACTTAGTGAGCCCTAAGGAACTTAGTGAAACTCTGTTTCAAAATAAAATATAAAAAGGAATGGGGATGTGGCTCAGTGGTAAAAGCCCTCCTGGGGTCATCCCTGGTACCAAAAAACAAAACAAAAAACAAACAAACAAAAAATTACCAGCAATTTCGAGTCAGGGAAAGGAATGACCAAGAACAATATTAAGATCTGTTGTGTTAAAAAAAAAAAAAAAAAGTAATAGAAGTTTTACAAGTTACTTTTGGATACCTAAGACATTTCTTCTGCATGGGGCAGGGACACAAATCAGTTGGATGGTAGAGACATACAAGCCGCTCAGGATTACAGGAGCATGTGAGAGCAGAGAGAAAACATGTGGTTCTGCATGCTGAACACTGTCGTTCATCATCAGGAACAAGTTCAAACACTTCTTCTTCTGACATCAAGACACCCTGAAATATAATTTATGTCACCAGATCAAGTCTTCCCAGTCTTTAAAGCAAAGAACTTAAACTGTGTTTTTCTACAGATAGATCTCTGATTTAAGGCATAAATATGGAAGGTACAATGGTATGATGACTAACTTCTATTTCTTGACCTGGGTGGTGATGAAAAGAAGTTTTACCACATAATTCATGAAGATACACACACACAATACAGGTTTTATGTGTGGTTATTGTCTTCTCTTGAAAACCTCCAAAGATTAATTTTGAACAAATTACTGCTCCCATAATTTGAACCAAATAAATTAGTAATCTGAAGATAACATTGATGTGTACAAACATATGCAAGGACAAAGAAGTATAAAGTTACTGGAATTATGAAAATCAAAATACTTCAACAGATGTCAGCAGAAGAAAACAAACAGAAAAGTAACAGCATATGAAGTGCATTCTACCAACACTTCAATTTATTACACTAGAGTTCCCTTTATGGTTTCTGTTTATTTGAGCAAAGTACTTGTAAACCCAATTTTGCTATAAGAGCAATTTTTTTTTCATTTAAAAAAGGTGGGAGGCCGGGTGTGGTGGCGCACGCCTGTAATCCAAGCGACTTGGGAGGCTGAGTCAGGAGGATCACGAGTTCAAAGCCAGCCTCAGCAACTTAGTGAGGCCCTAAGCAACTCAGTGAGACCCTGTCTCTAATAAAATACAAAATAGGGCTGGGGATGTGGCTCAGTGGCCGAGTGTCCCTGAGTTCAATCCCTGGTTCCACAAAAAAAAAAAAAAAAAAAAAAAAGGTGGGAACCTGATAATTTTTTTCACTAGCAGAGACCATCTAGTTCCTTCATCATTCATTTTGTTTTTGATTAATCTAGACTGACTACTGGCTATTCTCTCCCATCTTCCCAAGTTAGCATTTAGTATTTTCTTTAAAAACAAATTTTTTGCAAAAATGGTTCCAAAATGAATCACGGAAGTTTTTAGTTTATGAGAATTTATACAGCTTCAGAACAGCTGACAAACATGAGACATTAATGTGGCAACTAACAAGATTTCTGGTTGCTTCAAGAAATTCTACACCATTTCGCAAAGTGCATATACTTGAAGGACTACTAATTCTAAAAGATACCCTAAATATAAAATTATATTTTGGATAATGCTGTAGATTATGTCCCTCACACTTTAGAGATTAGCACAAGGATATTAAGGGATCAGATAAGTTATGTAGTAAAGAACCCTAATTATCTTCCTAACTGCCTATTTCTCCAAATTTTCTAACCAACAATTTTTTTTTTGCAATACATTCGAACATATTCTAAAGCTTACATTTCTGAGAATATATTTTGAAAAATCATAAATTATCAGGAAAGAAAAAAGACGCAATCCAGAGATACAAATTAAAATGTTATTTTAAATAATCCAGATGAGAAAACTATGGAATTGAACTAGGATGGCATAGGAGTTAAGGAAAAGAGGGGTGAGGAGAGTAATAAGAGACACTGCCAAAACAACAACAAAAATCTCAAATAAGATAAGAGATGACTATAAAGAAAATGGACAAGTCAAGTCTACACCAACTTTTTATATCATGATCCTGGCACTTAGTGCAGTCAATTATAGTCTATAAAAGGGTGCTGGTAGAAGAGATATGCTATTTATTCAGATGGCAGCTGAGGAGATGAGGGAAAAGATAACTGGAAGTGATGGGCAAGTTGATCAAAGAGGCTGCAGAAAAGAATAGAGCAAATGTTAGGAAAATAAACCAAAGAAACAATACTTAATACATAGTACAATAAAGAGGTCATGGAAATGGAAGACAGAAGGAAAAAAAAATTAACCACTGGTATTAGTAATAAAGTTATCACTAGTAAACTTAAAGAACTTCAAAAATATGACAGAATGATGGTAATGATGAAAGAATAAACAGGAAATGAGAGCACTAGTCATAGGTAAACCACTCACGAAGATTACTAGGAAAAGGTAAAATGAAAACTTCTCTCAAAATAGGAAAGACATAGTTGGGTGCCTTGGCACACGCCTGTAATCCCGGCAGCTTGGGAGGCTAAAACAGGAGGATCACGAGTTCAAAGCAAGGCCCTAAGCAACTCAGTGAGACCCTGTCACTAATTAAAATACAAAATAGGGCTGAGGATGTGGCTCAGTGGTCAAGTGCCCCTGAGTTCAAAGCCTGTTACCAAAAAAAAAAAAAGTGCATAGTGTAAAAAAATGATAGCACTAAGTACCTGGAATAAAGCTTAAGTGGAAGGTAAATTTAAAGGAAAAGGGTCTATGGAGAAATTTGATGAAAGTGTCATAAATAACATGGTAGAGGATCAGGAAATGTGATATACATTCAAATTATGAAAAATTAAAAAATAATGAACCATTAAAAACTCAGGTTAGCTGAGCATATAGCAGAGCATGCCTATAACCCCAGAGACTCAGAATGCTGAGGCAGGAGGATCCCAAGTTTGAGGCTATCCTCAGCACCTTAGCGAAGTCCTGTCTCAAAAAATAAAAGGAGCTAGGGATGAAGCTCAGTGATAAAGCATCACTGAGTTCAATCCCCAGTACCCAAACAAACAAAAACAAACAAAGCAAAACCTGAAGTTAAATGAAATATGAGATGAGTCTCAACCCAATATATTTAAATTTCAAAATTAAGATTCCCACAAAAAGAAAAAAATCCATTTTTTAAAAAAAGGTATATAAAATTAAACTTTTTTTTTTTTTTTTTTTTGGCACTGGGGATTGAACCCAGGGGCACTCGACCACTGAGCCACATCCCCAGCCCTATTTTGTATTTTATTTAGAAACAGGGTCTCACTGAGTTGCTTAGGGCCTCGCTAGGTTGCTGAGGCTGGCTTTGAATTCAAGATCCTCCTGACTCAGCCTCCCAAGTGCTGGGATTACAGGCGTGCGCCACTGTGCCCGGCTAAAATCAAACTTTTAAGAACAAAGGTATCAAGTGTCAATATTTTAAAGTGGGAATATTAACTACCAAGCATATTGTCATACATCTTCAAAAAAGTTAACTTGTAAAAATCCACTTGTATCTTGTATTTTTCTTGTTTCTATCACAGGTAATTCAAACAACTAGAAAAAAAGAAATCTAACCATTCAGTCCACTAACCTAAATTCTTAAAATAATCAGCTTTAAGTATTTTGTAGTAATGCTATTTCTACTGTGTACAGCTTTCTACTCTGGTTCATTAATATTTTTCCCACTTATGCCTATAAAAAAGTAGTGAAATATCAGTTTTACTTTTCAGATCCAAATCACTATATCAATATAGTATTTTCCCTTAGCTTAAACCTATACTCATTCCTCTCAAGATCCTTCAAGTCTTACGATATATACTATTAGTTGCTTGAAATAAACTTAGAAATATACATAAACTTCCTAATTTTTTTTATTAAAAAAACTTCCCTAAGTGAAAGGTTACTTTCAAAACAAACTTGATTTCAGTCAAAGGAAAACAGGCTTCTATTGTAAGCATCTAACGTATATCAAAAAATAAAATGTCTGCACAAGGAACCAGGTTTTTTTTTTTAAGCTATTAAACATCTGTCCTCCTAAAAAAGGAGATCTCAAATTAATATCCTCCTAAGTGAACTTGAAAATATAAGTGATACATGCAGTAAAATAAACTTTGATCCATACCTCACCTTCACATACAAAACTAAATTGAAGGTCGTTGGGTATAGCTCAATTGGTAGAGTGTTTGCCTACCATGCATGAAGCACTGGGTTTAATCCTCAGTACCATATAAAAATAAATAAATAAAATAAAGATACTGGGTCCATCTGCAATTAAAAACTTAAAAAAAAAAAAACTAAATTGAAATAAGCCAAACACCTTAATATGGAAGCTAAAACTATAAAACTTCTAGAAAACACTGGAAAAAATCTCTTGGATTGTGGGTTAGGCAAAGATAGGGCTTTTTGGGTTGGTATTTTAGATACAACCAAATGTCCAACCCATAAAAGAAAAACTAAGCTGAACTTCATAAAAATGAAGAATGTCTACTCTTAAAAAAGACACAAGAAAACGAAATGTCAAACCACACACCTGGGAAAATACTTTCAAATCACATATCTGATAAACGATTTGTATCTGGAACATATAAAGAACTCTGAAAATTCAATTTAAAAAAAAAACCTTAATTATTAAATTCAGCAAAAGATTTGAAGAGACTCTTCCCCAAAGATATACAGAAGGCAAATAATATACTAGAAGATGTTAAACATCAATAGACATTAAGGAAATGAAAATTAAAACCACAATGAAATACCATTGTGAACCTATCAGAATGTCTAAAGTTAAAAAGACTAACCATATCCAGTATCAATAAGGATACAGGGCAAGTGGAACCCTCATACACTGCTGAGGGAAATGTAAAATGCTACTACCACTTTATAGCTGGGCATTTTTTTGGAAAAAAATTAAAACATACACGTACCATGTGACCCAATTATTCCACTCTTACTATTTATCCAAGAGAAATGAAAGCATATATCCGTACAAATTTCGTACCCAAATGTCTAGAGTAGTTTAATTTTAACAGTCCAAATCTGGAAACAATCCAAATGTTTATTCACAAGTGAATGAATAACCTGGGGTACATCCATTCAATGAAAAACTGCTCAGCTATAAATACATGCAACAACATGGATGAATCTCAAAGGAATTAAGCAGAGTGAGAGAGGCTACATAAATGGGCACAATAGCATATGCTTGTAGTCCCAGCTACTTTCAAGTACTTGCTACAAGGTATGCTTGTAGCTGAGGTATGAGGACCACTCATGCCAATGAGTTCTAGACCAATGTAGGAAACATAGTAAGACCATGTTTCCAAAAAAAAGCAAGAAGACAAAAACATAAATTTTATGAATTGTGTCATTCAATTTATATGAAACTCTAATAAAAACTCAAAGAAGGTAGATTAGAGGTTTGGGGTAGGGTGTTGTGAGGCAAGAGAGAAGGATCACAAAGGGACATGAGGAAACTTTTAGAGGTGACAGATATATTCATGATCTTGACAGTGGCAATGGTTTCACGGGCACAGAGAGAATCAAAACTTACCAAATTGAATATACTAAACATGTAATTTACTGTATATCAATTATACCTCAACAAAGCTGTTTTAAAAGTAGGGATAGAATATTAGGCAGAGAGGAAAGAGCAACATTACAAAAGCAGGAGAGAGAGACGGGATGCAGCTCAGTGACAGAGAACTTGCGTATCATGTACAAAGCCCTGAATTTGATCCCCAGCACTGAAAGAGGTTGGGGGAGGGAGGGGAAGAAAAGGGGAGGAGGCTAGCTATTTAGGAAAGATTACAGAGAACGGGTCAGTATGAGGCTGATGACACAGATTTTTCTAATCTATTTCAATGTTTCAAATGTTTCATTTATTCTAGGCATTCAAAATCCTAACCCTTGCCAGGGATGGTGGCACACACTTGTAGTCCCAAATACTCAGGACGCTGAGGCAAGAGGATTCCAACTTTAAGGGCAATCTGCACAATATAGTATAAGATCCTGTCTCAAAATAAAATTTCTAAACAGGGCTGAATGTAACTCTGTGGTAGAGCACTTACCTAGCATGCAAGAGCCCCTGGTTTCAATCCCCAGTGCTGGAAGCAGGGTTGGGTGGGGGGCAAACCCTAACCCTTGGTCATTCAGTCTTCCCTATTCATTAAATTACTTACAAGGGAGAAAGACAGATTAATGTAATCTGACCATCTACAATCATTAAAAACATAATCTTTATACAATACAAGGTTCAGAGGAAAAAAAGAATTGGAATTTTCTTGTTTAAAGGAATAACACTATACGTTAGATTTCTGCTGGGGGGTAACTAGGTGTGAACCCAGGGGTCCTTTATCAATGGACCATATTCCCAAACCTTTTTAAATTTTGAGACATGGTCTCACTAAGTTGCCCAGGTTGACCTTGAACTGTGATCCTCCTACTTTAGCCTCCTGAATAGTTGGGATTATAGACATGTACCACCATACTCAGCTTAGAAAATTTAAAAAGATAAATACATACCTAAGAAATTCTACCTGATAGGATTCTAATTTTAAAAATCTAGAGATGATGCCATCAAGTTTTCTAAAACTTTTCAATCTGAAGAAAACAAAATGGAGATGATAAAAATATAAAACTTTCTTCAAATTTAGTGACTTCTGTGTTCAACACCTAAAGGGAACAAAGGTGAAATACTCTTTTCACAGGTTCAGTTTTTTTCTTATTCCATAGGTAGTATCAAATATAGGATATGTGGAAAAAAAAAAAAACCATATATAGGATATGTGTTCAGGAAAACTCACCATCTGTACAACAGACTCCCTTAAACGTGTTTCTTCTTCAGTCATAAGAGTCAATTCTTTGCAGACCATAGCAGCCAGGCCCACATCTAAGCATTCTGGATCTGCTGCCATCTTGAAAATGAGCTCCTCATGTGAAAAGACACAATGACGCCTTAGCCGGCGGTAATGATTTACACACTGACGTCCAATAGGCAACTAATAACAAGAGATTTCCAAATTAAATCAATTGTTTATAACATATTCCAGAATAGAACCATCATTTATCCTTCAAATCTTCCTTTTTAATATAAATAAGACAGAATAAAAATTCCATCTAAGAAGCAATTATAAATAAACCTGCTATGAGGCAGTTAAAATTTCAAAGGCCCATCCCAGAAAGTTTCCCTATTCTGAGATGCTAAACTTTGGATCTAACAAGCTATTTTTCTACTTATGTGTATCAAGAATCAGGGTTCTTTGGCATATAAATGAAGTGGCAAACTCTATTGGACCACTCTAACATGGCTACTCTTATAGGAAAATATGAATATTGTAAAAATAAATAAGAATTGTAAAATTTTAAGCCTAAAGGGTTAAGTGCAAGTATTTAGATTCCCTAGGGGGAAAAAAAAAAAAAAAGATGCTATTAGAAGAAAAAAAGAGAAATGAAAAGAAAAAGAGAAGAAATACTACTTTCACCATCCACATTTTTATATTTTTGTAAGAACAAAAGCAAAAAATAGTTTAAATTTTTGCATCTAGAAATTTTTTTAAAAACAACCTGCCTCAGAAAGAAAATTCAAGGAAGTGAAATACTGAAATTAAATACTTTGTTTCCCTAATAGTGAAATAAATGGATAAAAGACCACTTTTCATAAATCAGTAGATACTAGGTATGAAGCTCAGTGGAAGAGCATGGCCTTAACATGCTTGAGGACCTGGGTTAGAACTCCAACACCACAAAACAAAGAACCACAGCAACAACAAAAAAATACACTTTTTAAGATAATTTCTGAAAATTTCTACAATGTCAAGCTAGAAATCAAATTACGATACTAGCCACATTCTACACACATGAGCATGCACACCCACTCTATCTTCAACTTCTTTCCTATGGCTAAAAGTTGTTTTGTTTGTATCTGGGAACTATAATATAAAAGAAAGAAAAGAGGAAATGAACTTTTAAAAAACTTTTCAAATTCACCTCCTTTTTGAGAAAGGCAGAGAGGAATCAGATGATTCAAAGAGTATGAGGTTATCTCTGAATCAGGCATGCTCTTCAAAGAAACAATCACTTCCAAAATATTTTTAATGTATGATTAGGAATCATATTGTCTATTGACAACATATAACTCTTTCATATCTTAATTCTTAAATGTTTACTTTTTAAACATTCCTCACACTACTACAACACAAGAGCAAGTAGAAGAAAAACCAAACCATAAAGACTGAGGATGTAGCTCAGTGGTACAGTGTTGCCTAGCATGCATAAGATCCTGGGCTCAATTCCCAGTACAGCAAAAAACAACAAAAAACAAACAAACAAAGTAGAAACTGGGGTTTCAGTTCTTAGTTATTAAAAGGAATTCACATAAAATAAAATTGATTATTCTTTGCAGCTTATAAAACTTAGTCCCACTGCCTTATTCCAGAGATAAAGCTATTTTAACTTTTCATTATATCACAATCTTCTAAAGATTATCAAGGACCCTCACACACAACATTTGACCCGCTTAAGATTATTCGGTAAATTTATTAGCATCTCAGTAAGAAACTCAGGCCCAGGGAAAATAAGAGCTACCCAAGATCAAATTCAGTTACAGTGAGCATTTTTAAGGCAGAAACCAACCCTAACTCATATATGAATCATCCTGCTTCCTACCCTATACCTAGCCAAGTACGAGGTAAATCATAAACAGGCAATAAATGTTAGCTGAATTTTTTAAAACAGATCTCAAAACCACGGCAAAACCTATATTTAGTCTTGTTCATGATAAACTATTCCAAAGCCTAATAATAAGTTTAAAATCACTGAACTAAACACAACTGTTCACAAGGCAGGAATGGTGTATACCCACAGTCCAGCTACTCTGGAGGCTGAGGCTAGATTGAGTCCAAGAGTTTGAAGACAACCAAAGCAACATAGCAAGACCCTGTCTCAAAACAAAATTAAAATAAATTAAGACAATACTGTTCATTATATCATCTTATTCATGAGTCAAGGAAACAAAAATTCTCTCTATGGTTAATCATGTAATTTAATAAATTAAGGTATGAATAGAAAATATCACTATTACTTAATAGTTTTCTGCATAACATTGAGAAGCATAAAAACCAGCATCACTAAAAGAAAAATGAAGTCAGCAGGTATGATAAATATGCAGTCTTTTCTCAATCAATATCATGTACCCATAACTAATTATGATTTTGTTTTATTTTTGGTACGAGGGACTGAACTTGGGGGCACTTAACCACGGAGCCACATTCCCAGCCCTATTTTATATTTTATTTAGAGACAGGGTCTCACTGAGTTGCTTAGCACCTCAATTTTGCTGAGGCTGGCTTTGAACTCTCGATCCTCCTGCCTCAGCCTCCCGAGCAGCTGGGATTGCTGGGATTTACAGGCGTGTCACGGTGCCCAGCACTAAATACGTTTTGATATCTATCTCAAACAAAAGCAAAGCAGCAATCACTGGCATTATCATTTACACATTTTAAGATTCCAAAGTGCTCAGATAAAGTACAATCTAAAGGAACTATACTCCCTCAGAAAAGGACTCAGAAAACAATCAACTGCCCATCTAAATTTCAACAGAATGGGGAAAAATCACGAACAGATGAGAAGTAAAGAGCCATAAAATCTTCCAAATAATGTGATGGAATCTATACTTTTAACTTTCTAAATTACAATAGTCACTCTAGTCTCTACTGAAATATTCATGGACCCCACCCAGAACCCAGTTAAGCAAATATGGCAACTAAGCTGCATTTTATAGGGGTGTTAGTGGACGTACAACAGCCACTTGCTATAGAACAGACCCAGTCAGCAGTACAGAAGTTCACAGCTTCAGCAAAGTTGTAGCCCTGGTTAAATCCAGAGTGATAGGCACGGGGAAATGTCACAACAAACTCGCCAGCACACTGATTGGTCCTGTACACCTAAATGCAAATTGGGAACAGGAATACAAAAATAAAAAAAACAACAAATAAAAACAAGAGAGAGATAAGATTTTATCAGTCAGATAGGTCCAGAAGCACCTTCTAACATGAAAATAATAAAGCATATCTTAAGACATATCAGAAATAATATCAATTTAAGAAACACAGCTAGAGGACTGGGAATATAGCTCAGTTGGCAGAGTGCTTGCCTTGCATGCACAAAGCCCTGGGTTCAATCCCCCGCACCACACACACATAAAAAAGGAACACAGCTAGAGTTCTACCTTCATAAAATAGTCACTGATAATATGTTATAATTTATAACAATAATTAGCAACCAAAAGAAATTCTCAAAGAGAAAATGCTACTCTCACTGAATGACTAGTCTTCTAACCTAATAAATTTTTTGCAATTACAAGAAATTTTTTTTATTCATGTATTGTAAACACTAAGAAAGCATGAAATTTTCTACTACCTTTGTATGATTTTTTGGAAACTAACTGATTAGCTTATACATTATGAAATAATCCCAGTTAGTTTTCCTGAATCTTACTTTGTTTTGCAATAATATGTGTATCTTGAAAAATCCCAGATTCTGTTATAAATTCACTCTTTAGGAACAAAGTAACCCTATGAATGTTAATCTACTTTTCTCATTAAAGCTGTGACAAATATTAGATTTTATGTAGCAAACATTTCATTTGCATTTTATCAAGTTTTGGTAATTTGAGAATCACATTTAAAAATAAGAGTAAAGGAGAAAAGCTGTTCATAGTATATTTTTACTTCATTATCTCATGTGTTAAAAGCTAGTAAATCTTTATATTAAAAAATAAGGATAAGAATTAGTAAACACTTCAAATACCTGCATCTTAGCTAAACAGGGATAATAAAGAAAATGAGATTCTTGTTCAAACCAGGAAAAAATGGTTTACTGAAAACAGAAGGCTGTTCGAATAAGTAGCTATATATAAAGTATGATTCATACTTTAGAATATTCCTTCTTGGTTGGGGATGAAGCTCAGTGACTGCCTAGCATGCGAAGCCTTGGGTTCAATCCCAAGCACCACAAAAAATAATAAATAAAAATAAAACATCCCTTCTTAGTCAAATAAGTTGTTCCCTAATTTAGCTAGAAAACGACAAGAACTTTCACTTCCAATTACAAAACAAATGTGATTCTATCCAATCAAGAGCTAAAATAATTTTTTAAAAACACTGAAGGTAGATAACAAAAACTCACCGGCACACCATGCTCCATCAGTACATTGGGGTTCATGATGGTGACTAATTGATGTAGGAGATCAGGCTGGGATTCAAATAATTCCGGTGCCAACTCCCTCATCACCTCCTCCAGTTGTTCTGCAGCATGAGATGGCACACCATACCATGTCTTTGGCTCCCCCCTAGCAAATGAAATAACTTGTTAGCCAGGTAAAGCATAGCATCCATGAAGTCAGGGTCTCTGAATCAATCCACTAAAATATAATCAACTATGTCTCATTCCATGGCCAGATTAAAGCCCTGAATCCAACAATCTGTTCTATTGTTTATAATAGGAAGGAGGACAAGAATATAAGAATTGGTAGGTGCACAGTTATCACTACTATTATAGGAACAACTCCAAGCACATGAATTCTTACAGAGAGATCAATAATAGTATCTTTGGAAAGACATTACATGAAAAGCACTGTTCCAAATGATAATGAAAAGCTGATTCACTGGTCCACTAGACATTCCTATTCTCCCCCCAATGATCAAAATAAAAAGTAAATGATTTCTAGAATACCTGTAAGTTTAATTTATTTCTACAAATTTATTTAAGTTTGTAATCCAAAGAAAAAACCAACAGTAGGAATTGTTGAAACCTTGAATATTCATTATTCATTAACCTTATGGACCAAAAACTCGGTATCATTGATCTACTAGATTTTAGTACACTACAGTTCATTTAGAACACTAAGTAGTTATACTCCAAAGAAATGAATTAGTCAAGCTACTTATAGAATGGCTGTATTGCTTAATCCTCATGAAATTCACAAGACTCTAGACCACTACTGTCCTCCATAAAGATTACTGTGATGATAAAAATACTCTGTTTGTGATGGCCAATACAGCGGCCCCTAATCACATGATCATAAAGCACATCAAAAATAGCTACTACAAGTGAGGAAGTAAATTTTTAATTTTACTTATTCTTAATTAACTTCAGTAGCCACATGTGGCCAGCAGTTATCCCAGTACACAGCACAGCAATGAAGTAAAACAAGAAAATCACCAGTTTTACACCATATGCTGCAATCCAAGTACTATCTTCAAAATGAAGACAAAAATATCATTCAGTTAAGAAATCAAAATAGGGCTGGGGCTGTAGCTCAGAGGTAGAGTGCTTGCCTAGCACGTGTGAGGCACTGGGTTCGATCCTCGGCACCACATAAAAATAAATAAATAAAGGTACTGTGTCCATCTACAACTAAAATTTTTTTTTAATTTTAAAAAAGATATCAAAATAGTAGGCAAGGAACAAGATAAATAAATAAAAGCTGTGAGATACAAAAAATTCAGCAAATGAATTGAATTGACTGCACATGTAACTGGGTACTCTGAAAGAAATGTTACTGAAAAGAAAAACAACATTTGAATGTTTCAACTACTCAAGGTTAGTCACGTCGTCAAATTATATAAACTGTAATTATATTTTGCACATGAAAATTGCGTTGGGGATATAGGTCAGAGGTATGGTGCTTCCTACTATGTGTGAGATCTGGGTTTGATCTCCAGCACCACAAAAAAAAAAAAAAAAAGATATCAAAATAACCATCATTTCAGCTAAAACTTGAGGTTGAACTATGTCTACATACTTTTTTTTTTTTTGGGAACCAGGGATTGAACTCAGGGACACTCGGCCACTGAGCCACATCCCCAGCCCTATCTCACTTAGAGATAGGGTCTCACTGAGTTGCTAAGGGCCTCACTAAGTTGCTGAGGTTGGCTTTGAACTCGCGATCCTCCTGACTCAGCCTCCCAAGTCGCTTGGATAACAGGCATGCGCCACCACGCCCGGCTCTGTCCACATACTTTAAATGGGGACAGTGTCCTGAGACACCTCCCCTTCCCCCCTTCCCTCCCCTCCCCAATATACTATCCTACTTTGGGGTAGAAAATACTTTTGAAGTCAGTTCTCCCTAATATAGTACCCACTATTATTAAATCTTAAAAAGAATAATAATTATCAGGGCTTGAGGTATAGGTGAACCATAGAACATGTGCTCAACTTGTGCAAGGCCCTGGATTTGATCCCACCACACTCCTGCCTCAAAAATATCACTAAGTACATAAGCTACATTGAAGACTGTACATACCAGTGCAAGTAGTTAATGGAATAACTCCAATGATCTTCAATGTGCCAGCAAAAAGAAGAGAAACACATTCCCACATAGAGCCATGGGACCTTCATACCAGAAATGTCCACATTAATATGTGCAAGAACAGATTGCTCCAGGACAGGCATGTTATTCAAATTCCAGCCACAAAGTGCATACTCCTTAAAAAAGAAAAATGTTAAATGAAAGATTAAAAATGAGCGCGCAATAGAAATCTCAAGGGAATTTTCCCAAAATAGAAAGTATTTTATGATATCTACCATAATCTAGTCCACAGAATCTATTCTACTAACACCTATAATTAATCTAGCTAAATATTTATCCTATCTTTTTTCTAGGCTCCATTTAGATTTCCCTTTATTTCAGATACCTCTAGCTTAATCTAAGCATATGAGTAAAGCTCCAGTCTATCAGTAAAATAGCATTAGATCCATTTTAACAAGTCACTACAATATTTCTAGTTTATCTCCAATGGCATAAGTTCCCAAAATGTTTATATTATATGTACTGAATGATGCTACATGACAAAACATAAGAAGATACATAATCATGAATTTGTGGCAAAAACTGAAGGCCAGTAAGATGCAGAAAGTCACCACCATCATCAGTCACTACAGACACATCTATAAATATTGGATGGATTATAACAGTAACAAAGAAACTTGATTCATGGTTAAACTTGAAAGAAAAGGGAATTCCTAGTTTATAAAAACAGATGAAACAATGCCAGAATAGAAAAGAGAGCTATTCTCAGAGTTTTCTAGGGGGTTTCTAATGGAACTTACCTGCAGAACTGAGTTTCAAACACCCACCCCTGCATACAATCTTATGCAGAGCAGTTCTCAAAGTGAGGACCAGAGGATCCATGAAGTCAAACAATTTTCATAATAATTCTAAGATGTTACTTGCCTTTTTCACTAAATTCCTTGAAGCAGTGTGTGAATTTTCCAGAGAAAATATGGTATGTGACAAGATACTGAATGCAGAGACAGAAATGAGAATCCAACTGCCTTTGTTTGTTTGTTTGTTTGTTTGTTATTGAGGATTAAACCCAGGGGCACTTTACCTGCTGCCCTTTTCTTTTTTTGAGACAGGGTCTCCCTAAAATTCTTAGCTTAAAGAGCCAATGAAGCCTGTAATCCAAGAGACTTGGAAGGCTGAGTCAGGAGGATTGCGAGTTCAAAGCCAGCCTCAGCAACTTAGCGAGGCCCTAAGCAACTCAGTGAGACCCTGTCTCTAAATAAAATATAAAATAGGACTGGGGATGTGGCTCAGTGGCCGAGTGTCCCTGACTTCAATTCCTGGTTCCAAAAAAAAAAAAAAAGAGCCAATGAAAAAGCTGAAGAGAGAATCTGTTAATGAGAAGACAAGATTTGAGGAACTTACTCATAATTGCAGCACTAAGATAATGGAAACTATAAAGTGTAGTTAAGAGTCATGAAGGACAGAATAATAAAGTTTAACTAGAACTCCAATAAGAAATAACAAGAATCCCCCAACTTCGCACTCTTTCAACAGGAAGCAGCTTGGAGGTTGTTTTTCCGTAGATATGGAATGTAGAAAAAGGAAAAAAAAGAAAGATAAAAGGATTTCAACAGATTCCATTCAATTTTGGGAGGTGGGGGGTTGGTTGGTTAAAAAATACCTGGATGGCTGAAAAAAATCATCTAGTTGAAGAGATAGGTCTACATACAAAAAAGTTACACTACAAGGCAATATATATTAAATTCCAAATACAGACATAAGTGTAAATTATACAGTTCTTCAGGGGACAACAAAATAGTAGTAATGATGGGTTTGGATTACTAAGAAAACATCATGGAAAAGGAAAAACCTGAGTTGAGCTTTCAAAGATATCTAAGATTTGAATAGCGGCTGTTCAGTGATAGAGTACATTGTAATCATGCATGAGGGCCCTGACTTCAAGCCCCAGCACCAAAAACAACGAAAAAGATTTCAATAAACATTCTAGGAAGCAGAGCTACAGGGACATAAAAGTAAATTACAGAGAGACAGAATATACTAGATTGGCTGGTGAAAGGACAAAGTGGAAGACTAATACTTAGAAATATAGAAAATAAGACCAGAAAGAAAGATTGGATATTTAATCTTAAATTTTGGACTAAGAAGCTTAGATTTCATCCTATATTCAGTAGGAAAAAAAAACAGATTTTGAAAAATAAAACAAAGATAAACAGTATCTCTAAATATTTTTAAACTTTTGATTATAGAAGTTTTCAAACATAAACAAAAGTACAATTCCACGGTAAATTCCCACTGACCACATTAATCTTAATATTTTAAGTGAAATCAGTATCTGCGATATCTAAAGATTACCAAGAGATGAAGTATATAGGAAAGAGTAACACAGCAGACCTGAGACTGCAATCCTTCAAAAGTCCTGCTTAAAGTGTGACCCTGGGCTGGCATCTAGAAATCTGAATGGTAAACAGTCCCCTACACTAATGTAAAACTTTTCCTAAATGATTCAAGGGGATCACAGCACCCAGACTGTTTATACAATATGGTTTATGCTGCGGGTTGGCTTTTGTCCCTTCTGGTAGTCTGTAGTTTTGGTACATATTTGGTAAAGAAAGAGTGTTTATGTCAGCAGTTTTCAATAAAAACCTTGGGCACTGAGTCTCTGATGAGTTTTCTTGATAGAAAACACTTCACACTTGTTGCCACATTTTGATTCTGGAGTCATTAAACACTTTTTTGGGAGGAAGGGGCAGTTCTAAGAATTGAGTCAAGGGCCTCACATATGCTAGAGAAGTGCTCTACAACTGAACTACATCTCTAGTCCTTTTTAATTTTATTTTGAGACGTGGTCATGCCAAATTGCCCAGGCTGGTCTTAAACTTGAGATCCTCTTACTTCCTGCATTAGCCTCCTAAGTAGCTGGGATTATAGGTGTATACTAACATGCCCAACCTAAGTAAATTCCTCCCACCCCCAGGTAGAGGGGATTGAACTCAGGGGCACTCTAACTGAGTTATACCCCTGGTCCTTTTTATTTTGAGACAGGTTCTTGCTAAGTTGCTGATGCTGGTCTCAACCAGCATCAACTGGTCTCACCACTGCACCCAACAATAACATTCTTTCAATAGAAGATAAAATTCTTAAATTACTATCAATTATAGAGGTAAAGAAAAAGTGTCACAGACCAAAGTAAAGAGAAATGAATGACCATTTCAATTCAGCTTTACACATCTCTGTGACTTCCATACATGTTACAATTTAAATGCAGAGCTGAAAAACAACCTGCCTGGATATGGAAGGAAACATTTCAGGACCCATCAATAAAATAAAATAAAATTTAAAAAAAAACACCTATAAAGCCCTTTCCAAATTTTAGAAAAGAAAAAGCAAGGCAAAATTCTCAGTACAATTAAAATTTTAAGCTAATTATTTTGAAATTAAGACTTAAATAGTTCTTAAAAATATTTTAAACTGTAGCTGGGCCCGGTGGCGCACGCCTGTAATCCCAACACTTGGGAGGCTGAGGCAGGAGGATCACGAGTTCAAAGCCTCAGCAACTTAGCAAGGCCCTAAGCAACTCAGTGAGACCCTGTCTCTAAATAAAATACAAAATAGGGCTGGGGATGTGGCTCAGTGGTGGAGTGCTCCTGGGTTCAAACCCCAGTATACCAAAAAAAAAAAAATACTTTAAATTGTTTTTAAAACTATGATTAACATTAAAAAATAAATGTAAATAATACATACTTAATATTTTTTAAAGAACATGTCCCTTGTAATTAGAGAAGGGTAGTTTTCTATGCAAAAGTAAAACTGGCTTGGGGTTAAGCACAAGTTTAGATGATACTATCTGTACCTCTTCTTCTGGCAACATCTTTCTCCGACCATCTTTCACAGGAAATCCACTTCCAAAGTCTTTTGAGGAGATATCAGCTCCATACTCTACAATAACATCTTCTTCAATGCTGCTCACCAGCCGCCAGAATTCCTTTTCTACTAGTTCTGTAGGAACCATCTAAAAAGAAAACAAAGTTGAAAGATTATTAACCCACTATAACTATAATCTACTATAACATAATACACAGGTCAAGTGAACACAAACTCATGACTAAAACTTTCTCATTTCCCAAAACAGAAATGACTAGGGTCCTAATTTTTCCCACTGAGAATGAGAAACTAAGAATAGGGAAAAGCTAATTTGGATATTCAGAAAAAGTTCTTTTTCTGAAAGAAGCTACTTCCCAAGAAGGATGAAATTGAACTAGGACAAGCAAGAAGAAGGAAAGACGAGACTGAATTGAAACAGCTTTTGCAAAATTTTTTGATAAGAACTAAAAAAACCCAATATCCCCCAGTAACAGCTGCAAACTCCATATTGCAAGTAACTAAACAAAAGCAGCAATAACCAAATTGCTTCATGTTTTTCTGTAAACAATTTCTCCCAAGGGCATCAAAACAGATTTCTCAGTAGAAGACAAACTGCCACATTAAGAGATTAAAAGAAACAAACAGATGACAGGTCCCTAATTTCTCAAGATTCTGCCCATTTCTCATATAATCTTAAAAAAGTGAAGAGTGAACCAAAAGCTTTAGACTCAGATAAATCTTTGTAACTCTCCAAACTAACCTCCTGTTGATACTCACATGAACTGGCATATTGAAATAATCAGACTTAAAATTATCTGCCATCTCTCCAAAGCTCTGAAGTGTATATTCTCGTACAGCTTGTTCAAATCCAAAGGCTTCCCGAGGTTTGTTACATTCCTGAAAAGAAAACAAAAATATCTAAGATTAATTCACTGAATCTCAACTGAAAAAAATTAAAGTTCACAGACAGGTACTACTGTCTTTGATCACTTCCCTAAGTGAAACATATACAATTAACCCTAGAGAGCAGTATCAGTTACTTGCAATTGGTATCAGAAAGTATTGTTCTAGAACCTCAATGGTATTTTCACAATCTTCCAGCAGGAAGGTAGTAATGAGACAGCTTTAGACTCTGGAGTTGGCATTATCCTTTGCTGCCATGATGAGCACCTGGGACTAACTTGGAATCAAGTTGCCTTTTTTTTTTTTTTTATAAATTTTTTTTAGTTGTAGATGGACACAACACCTTTTTCATTTATGTGCAGTGCTGAGAACCAAACCCAATGCCTCACACATGCTAGGCAAGTCCTCTACCACTGAGCTACAACCCCAGCCCTTGCCTATCATTCTTAGTATCCAATGGATAGGGTCAAAAAGAAGATAAAAATTCATGGAGGAAGGAAAGGTCATGGATAATAAAATAAGCAACAGGTAGTTAGGATATCTGGCTAGGAGAATGGATTATTTATAATATCAATCACTGTGGATGAATATCTTAAAACAAATATTTATTTAGAGTAAAAACACCTCTGAATCTTTTAACCTTGAGCCTAGTAACAAATAAATAATAATTTGAAAGCCATAAAGACCTTTGAAGCATCTATATATACCCAACCAATACCTCTTTAATGCCCTATCAATAACATTTTGTTAAAGTAAGTAAACAGACTAAGTATTTCATAATGACACCATTGTTTTTTAATAAGAAAAACTTAGTACAATCAAGTCAAAATTTGGATGAAAAGGTACCATTAGTTTATTTAATAGTATGAAAACTAGATAAATAAAGCCTAAGTTCTAGAGTTTCATGGCAGATTGGTTTTCATTTTTTAAAAATCCCATAGCTTTTCTTCATTTTTATTCCAGCAATATGAATATTCTGAGAAATCTGATTCAACTGTAGCAATAAGTAGGATTATCTAACCAATAGTCAGAAAAAGAAAACTCTTGAGGGCACGCTGCCACACACAGTTGTTACATTTCCATTCAATACAGCTCTTTTCAAAATCTTAGAAATTTTTTAACACTGAAAAACAAAGACAGCAGAACAAGCTTTTGGGACTGTTTACATATATGTGTATGCATGGATTACTGTTTTTAGCTTAAAAAGGACCCAAAAAGGTTAGGTGTGTACCTCAGCAACACACTTAGGACACCTCCAGTCTCCTTTGGGTACATCAGGTAGTGGTGGAATTAGACAAAATGTATGGTAGCTGTCATCGCATCCATCACACAAAAGCAATTTATCCTCATTATTTCCCCGACCACAAAACATACAAACATAGAGATCAACCTGTTAAAATAAACAAATAAAAGTCCATTTTCTATAATAAAGATTTATATATTTTTATCAGGAACTCCTTAGTTAAAACAAAATAATGTACTCTAAAAGGTAAATGTAACTTAAGTCCTGCATATCTATTTCATATAATATTTCAACAGCTTTTCATAAAACTAGCTAAAATTTCCCTCCAGACCTTCTACAAGCAAATTAATAAAAGCATATCAAGTTGTCAGAATAGAAAGAAAAAAACCTATTAATATAGGATATGGAAAAATTAACTTATATTTTTTAAAAATGTGGGTCTTCCTGTATATAAATGTACTTTGGTAAAGAACAAATATTGAGAACTGCTTGTAATATACCTAAGTGATTTAAAAGTATTCTTGGTATCTGCCAGGGACTGACTCCAAGATCCACCCCTCCACCCAGCCCCAAAGATACAAAACTCCACAGATACTGAAGACCCTTCTATAAAACAGCTTAGTATTTGCATATCTACTGCATATCCTCCCTTATATACTTTATACTTTAAATCATTCCTAATTGCTTATAATACCTAATACAATGTAAATGCTATGTAGTTGTTATACTATATCATTAGGGAAAAATGTTAGGTCTTTACTTGTTTTGTACAGGTTTTTGGGGTTTTTTTGTTTTTTGGGGGTTTTTTTGGTGGTACTAGGTATGGAACCCAGTGATGCTCTACCACTGAGATATGTCCCCAACCCCTTTTTCATTTTACTTTTGAGACAGGGTCTCACTAAGTTGTCAAGGCTGGACTCAAACTTGTGATGCTCCTGCCTCAGCCTCCCAAATTGTTGGGATTACAGGCAAATGCAACTAAGGTTGGCCACAATTTTTTAAAACTATATTCTACACTTTGAAACAAAGAATGTGGAACCTAAGGATATAGAGGGCTGACTGTTCACAGATTTGCATTCATTCTCTCACAAATTTACACAGAAGGCATATGATTTAGGGGAAACAGTCTACATATAAAAGACAAAGCAAGGTTAACATCACAAACAATAGCTGTAACTTTAGATTTGCCATGACGTCTCCTAATCAAATGAACTAATTAAACAGCAAATCAAGATTAAAAGTACAAAACTGAAATTAAAATAAATCCTTTCCCTCCTGACATATCCCAAAGCACTTACAAAGTTAACAGAGAGAGTTCCTTTCCGTTGTCTCATTTGCATGTTAAATGCGTCTGACCTGTTGGTAACTTTTCTTCTTCGGGTGACCTCATCTTGAAATAAAAAGTTATATAATAATAGTAAAAACTAATGTTGAGAGCTTACTATGGACCAGACACTATTTAAAATTATTTAAATTAGTAAAAATCTTGAAACACTATGAGGTAGATATCATCTCTGGTTGAAGATAAAGAATCTAAGGTATACAGAAGTTCAATAACTTGCTCAGAATCACATAGCCAGTAAGTGGCAGATTTGGGATTCTAATCCAGGCAATCAAGCTCCAGAGAGTTTAACCATTAATGCTATACTACCTGATACATGACTTACAGGGTCTCTCAAATTAGTCAGGGATTAAATTTTGGGCAGGGGTCGGAGGGTAACCAGGGATTGAACTCAGGGACACTTGACCACTGAACCACATCCCCAGCCCTATTTTGTACTTTATTTAGAAACAAGGTCTCACTGAGTTGCTTAGTGTCTCGCCATTGCCAAGGCTGGCTTTGAACTCATGATCCTCCTGCCACAGCCTCACAAAGGGCTGGGATTACAGGCATGCGCCACTGCACCAGGTCAGGGATTAACTTTTAAGATCATTGCCAGCCAAAACAATAAAGTTTAAAACACTGCCAGCCAATACAACAATTACAAGAATGACAAAGATGAAGTACTTAATTCTCAAAAGGGTAATTAAAAAAAACGTAATAATATATTTAGTAAATCCTATTACAATGAATGCTTTGAGAGTGATGGAACAATATTATCTGATAACCTACAATTCAGTTGATAATCTGAATTATGATTTAACTATCATATCATAAAATTAATAATTAATGATATATGACTGTAACATTTCATTAAATTCTTATAAAGTAAGAACATGTCCAGTCTATTCTTTGTTAAAAGTTACATAGGGAGAAGAGTGGGAACTTGATTTTTCTATTAGCAGTTCTACTCACAAAAGTTTCAAACACACAAAGTCAAAGAGAACTAGGTTTTTTGAAGAAATTACAGTTTACTTAAATGGTGGTGTAATACATTGAGGGGAAATTATTAAAAAAAAAATCAAAATTATGGTTAGAATTTAAAAGTTCTAAGCTCTTCCCAGATTTTCATACCAAAGGTCAGAGAATCCTCTATTTCAGTTTAATTTAAAAGTTAGCTCACTAGGTGAAAACCAATAATTTTACCATTATTGGTAAAGCTAAACTATCCCTTAGAAACTACAATTAATTTCTGGGTAGCATATTAGACATGGAGAAGGAAAAGTCTCTCTTCTAAAATCATAAAAATTCAACATAATATTGCTCCTCACACCTTAAAGATATTTGCCAGAAAAAAGGTGATTTGCCTAGGAACCATGTAGCGAATTTACAGTTAAGAAATTCCCAGTACAGACTGAAATTCAAATTTCATTTGAATCTTTTTACAACCATATTACTGCAATTCATTTCTTTTCACAACCAATAACAGATTTTACCTTCTTTATCTTTTGCTCCCATTGCCAGGCCCACAACCTTGGGTCCAGCTCCAAAAATCTGAAGCTTCTTCAGTTCTGTGTTTCTTGTCACTTCTCCAGATTCTGACTAAAAAATAACAAGCAAAATTCACATTAGTATAATTATATCAACTCAAGCTTCCCCTGCCCTCCCTCCAACTACTGGGGATTGAATCCAGAGGCGCTTTAACTGAACTACATCCCCAGACCCTTATATTTTGAAATAGGGTCTTGTTAAGTCATTGAGACTGGCCTTGAACTTGTGATCCCCCTGCCTCAGCCTCCAGAGGGCTGGGAATTATAAGCATGTGTCCCCATGCCCAGCTCATGCATTTATTTATTTTTTAAAACATTTTTTTAGTTTTCGGTGTACCTTTATTTTATTTATTTATATGCAGTGCTGAGAACTGAACCCAGTGCCTCACACATGCTAGGTAGGCACTCTACCACTAAGCTACAACCTCAACCTATGAATTTATTTTTGAGACGCATCGTGCTGTTTCCCAGGCTTGCCAGGTTTGCTACAACTCCTGGGCTTGCCTCTTGAAGCAGCTGAGACAACAGCTGTGTGGCCCCACACCTGGCTGGCTTATGCATTTATTTTATTACCTAAGAAAAGTTTGATACTCTTCAAAGTGAAAGAAAATACTATTTTATTTCTTTTAAATCCAGATACTGCCTCATTTACAATACTCACCACAGCACCATGAAACACCCAGATTTCTTTCAACAAAATAAAATTCATCTATGCCTCAAAAAAGCATAATTGTCAGTTTGGTTCTGTCTAGACACAGACATTACTGGTTATCATGCAATAGAAATTTCCACTTCTAGACTGCTAATGGACACCTGTCTTTAGAGAGTATTATGACTATCTCAGGGGATGAATCATAACTACTTTAAGACATTCATGCAAATCTCATATCTGTATTGGTGAGGACCTATCTAGGGGTGGGAATGTGATCCACTGTTGGCCTACTACACAAAGTTCACTGGAAGACACTGGGAACGATTTTCAATCTTCTAATAAAAAATAAAGTTTCTCAAAGAGTAAGTCCTTTTGACTCAACTCCCTTTCTTCTAGGAGACTCAGCCTGGTCAAAGCACAGTACTGGATTTGGCAGAAGCCACACAACAATAAACAGGGAACTTATCACCCACACCAAAGCAAGCATCACAAGAAAGATGGAAAGAGCCTGGGTCCTTGATGACAATGTAGACATGACATACCAATTGTAAAATACTTCATGTTGAAAATATGTCCTTTACATGGAATGTTTATTGTTAATGTTAAGTTTCTATCGTGTAGCATTTTATGTGAGAGCATGCTGACAGATCAGTGTTAAATCTTGAAGTCAGATAAATCATAATCTCTGAATGCAGACTAATAACCAAAATTTATTTTCAACATATAAATAAATAAAAATAAAAATAAAAATAAATCTGAAATATATACTACTTTATAGTCTATGACTTGGTAACAAATGATGTATGCAGTAAAGACTAAAATAAATCAGCTGGGCATGTGGTGCACGCTTGTAATCCCAACAGCTCAGGAGGCTGAGGCAGGAGGATTGAGAGTTCCAAGCCAGTCTTAGCAATGGCCAGGCATTAAGGAACTCGTTGAGACCCAGCCTCTAAATAAAAATACAAACTAGGTCTGGGAATGTGGCTTAGTGGTCAAGTACCCCTGAGTTCAATCCCTGGCACCCCACCCCTGCAAAAAAAGACTAATTAAAAATCATCTTAAAAACACATTTCAAAATTTGCATTTCAAAATCACATTTCAAACTTTATCTTTAAAACTTTTGCAAACTGTTTTTGCAAACAGCCTCTTATGGTTAGTTCAATGATAAGCATAAAAATATACATCCTTTACCATTATTAAAATAGAGTACATAATAATAAAAGCTAATATGTGTGAAGGATATACTAAGTGCCATATCTAAGTATTTTAATCAATTAGTCCATACAACCACATTATCGGACAGGCAATAATGGTCTAAAAAGTAAAACAAAAACAACATTCTCTGATCTTAATGGAATGAAACTATAAATAACAAAATCATACCTCAAAAAACTCTGAATGGTACCACCATTTGATCCAACTATCCCTTCTCCTTGGCCTATACCTAAAGGACTTAAAATCTGCATACTACAGAGATGCAGCCACATCAATGTTCATAGCAGCCCAATTCACTATAGCTAGATTGTGGAACCAACCTAGATGCCCTTCAACAGAGGAATGGATAAAGAAACTGTGGTATATATACACAATGGAATATTATTCAGCCATAAAGAATAATAAAATTATGACATTTGCAGGTAAATGGATGGAAATGGAGAAGATCATGTTAAATGAAATAAGCCAATCCCAAAAAACCAAAGTCCGAATGATCTCTCTTATAAGTGGTTGATGACACATAGTGGGGGTGGAGGGAGGTACGGGAAGAATGGAAAAGGGATGAATTGTATAGAAGAAAATGAGGGGTGGGGAGTGGGTGGAAAAGGAAAGATAATAGAATGAGACAAACACCTATACCCTATGTATATGTACAAATATACAAATTGTATGATTCTACTTTGTGTACAACCAGAAAAATGACAGTTGTACTCCATTTGTGTACAATAACCTAAAATTTTTAAAAAATAAATTAATTTTAAAAAAAGACCTTTCCACCTGCAAATTTTTAACTATTAAAAAGTAACATTAGCCGGGCGTGGTGGCGCACGCCTGTAATCCAAGCGACTTGGGAGGCTGAGTCAGGAGGATCGCAAGTTCAAAGCCAGCCTCAGCAACTTAGCGAGGCCCTAAGCAACTCAGTGAGACCCTGTCTCTACTCTAAATAAAATACAAAATAGGGCTGGGGATGTGGCTCAGTGGCCAAGTGTCCCTGAGTTCAATCCCTGGTTCCAAAAAAAAAAAAAAAAAAAAAGTAACATTAGCCGGGCGTGGTGGCACACGTTTGTAATCCAAGCGACTTGGGAGGCTGAGTCAGGAGGAACGCAAGTTCAAAGCCAGTCTCAGCAACTTAGCGAGGCCCCAAGCAACTCAGTGAGACTCTGTCTCTAAACAAAATACAAAATAGGACTGGGGATGTGGTTCAGTGGCCGAGTGTCCCTGAGTTCAATCCCTGGTTCAAAAAAAAAAAAAAAAGTAACATCAAAAATTACACATCAAATCTCTTGAATAAATTAAAATAGTAATTGCAAGAAACTTTATAATTTTGAGCACATCAATAAAAACAAAGAAGAGAAATAAATGATTAGATTCCCAGTTCCAAATGCTAGAAAAAGAACTACAAAATAAACTGTGGTGCTGGATCAGAATTGGACTTTTCAGTAGAAATTCAAAATATGAAGTCAAATTTTTTTTAAAATAACCTAGTCCTGACCATTAAATAAGAGGATTACTTTTATACTTCTGTGTTTCTTGTTTGAGAGACTACTGGATATGTTTATCAATCAAGGCTATGTTTATCAATCTCACCATGCTAGAAAATATTAAGGAAAAAAGAGTTTCAGAAAGGGTGGTAACAAGTTTTGTTTGGGACACACTGAATTTGTCATACCTGTGCTACGGCCAACCAGGATTACACATAAATACACAGACACACACACATTCAGTAAACAGAAAAGCTGTGTGGATGTCAACACATATTCAGGGGTCCTGAAGGTATAGGCAATAAATGAAATCACAGAGTAGATGAGACAGCTAAGGAGTGTGACGATAGGGAAAAAAAATAAATATACAAAATAAAGCACAGAAAGAAGAGACAACAAAGATGAATAAGGAATGGTCAGAGGGTAGAGATGAATACCAGAAGAAAGAGATTAAAAAGTCAAAGAAAAATCAAACTAACTTAATTTCAAGAGTCAACAACCATATACATGACCAGAGATTAAATAAGATATAAAATGGAAAAGGGCCTCAGAATTTGACAAAATGGTAAAATGATTTTTTAAAAATCACCTCAATTATCACTTGGACAGTATAAATGAAATTATTTAGCTCAAAGTCAATTAGAATATACAAACTAAACAGGTGTTGAGGACACTGACATAATATTAACTTTTTCCAAGAAACTTTTCTGTGAAAAAAAGTAGGGAATGAAGTTTTTATTTTTAAGATGACAGAGCCTTGAAAACATATATGTGGTTAGAGAGCAGGACAGAAATTCAGCAGACAGAGGAAACAGAAAAGAAAATATTTTTCAACTGATACACTAAAATCACTAAAGAAGCCAGAAGTGATGGTGATGGAGGGATTATCCCTGGAAAACAAGGTACAAGTTTGCCCCAGAGAGAGGCAGAGACTAAGGATAATGCCAGTAGTTTTGTGTGTAAGAAAAAAAGAAGAAAAAGTTCTACCAAAAGTTTTTACTTTCTTTCTGAAATACAATACTAGGAATGAGAGGCAAACTGGCAATATAGCAATTAAGTACAAAATGTGAGTCAAAAAAGAAAAAAATTCTTAGCTGGGCACCACTCAGCTATACACCTGTAATTCCAACTCTGGAGGCTAAGGCAGAAAAGATTGTTAAGTTTGAGACCTGCCTGGGCAACTTAGCAAGACCCCATCTCAAAATAAAAAGTAAAAAGAGCTCAATATAGCTCAGTGGTAAAGTGCCCCTGGGTTCAGTTCCAAGTGCTGGAAAAAACAATCTTAATTTCAAATCCTGAAGTAACCCTAGTAACTCCCTGACAACAATCTGATTTCAATGACAATTACAATTATTACAATGAGTAAGAAAATTCTATATGACTGCTAATTTTATACATAAATAAAGAAAAGGAATTGGAAATAGGCAAATGGCTGGTGGTATAACTCAGTGGTAGAGCACTTATTTAGCGTGCATAAGGCCCTGAATTCCATTCGAAGAAAGAAAACAGAAAGACAGAATCAATGAATGAATGAACAAGTGAAAGAATGGAAGAGGCAAGTCTTTCATGAGTTCAAAAAGAACATCAAAAATTACTTCATCACAAGCTGGCAATTGGTTAGAGAGACTGGGCAACTCTTAAAAGTTGAGTCACTAAACAAAAGAGACTAGTCCAAAGTGTTTCAGGACCTTTTAGGTATCGTCATTGTATATCCAACAATGATCAGAACTTGTGAGATCAAGCACACTAATAAAAATCTCTTAATGACTAAATCAAAGTTTACAAGTTTATAATGGGGCTATCAGTTTCCCACGAATTTCTATTAAATCCACATTCCTATCAAGGACACCTAATTTTCTGCTATCAAAGTATGTAAAAGGTTGAGTTCTTCAATGAGCGTAAACTCAGAAGAAGAACAGGAATGGCCTGATGGAGAGACAGCCCCTGAGTCCTAAAAAAGCAAGAAATACCATTAGTTTACTAATGACAAGAATCCCTATCTTGTCATCTTGACAAGACTCCACAATCCCAGATCCAAATTTCTTGTTATTAACAGATTTATCTTGCTTCTTGATACAAACCATTCCCATTTTTTGTTTTGTTCTTCTAGATGTTAAAACAATATTTGAGATCCCATTTACTATTTCTATCCCTTAATATGTTAATTTAAATATACCAAATCTTAGAATTTTACGGGCACCTCACTCTCTTAACCTAAGGACTTATCTTTATTAACAGTCTTAAAAAATACAACCCTTAAGATCTCAAAGAAAATAGGGGGAAAAAAGAAAATACGGTGTTTTCTCCTAAGGCACTGAGTTTTCAAATTATTTTAGGTTATGAGATCCCTACAGAGTGGTTACAGTATAACTGCTCAGACACTTAGAAATTTATAAACTGGTTTTGAAAGGACTAGTGAGTGAAATATAAAACCGTTCTTTTTTACTCCTCTCTGAACTTAAAAGCATGTCTTCTGGGTACAGCTGCACACACCTGTAATCCAGTAGCTCAGGAGGCTGAGACAAGAGGTTCACAAGTTCAAAGCCAGTCTCAGCAACTTAGCAAGACCCTGCCTCAAAATATTTCTTCTCTATTCACCTGAAAGGTGACCAGAAGCAGAGATGTAGTTTAGTGGTACAGAGTCTACCAAGCATGCATAACACCCTGGCTCTGATCTTCAACATCACCAAAAAAAAAAAAAAAAGTGGGGGGGCGGGTGGAAGCTATGTCTCTTCAAGTGTTAAAGAACAAACAGTATATGAATGGCCTCCCACAACCAGAAGACTATTCTGTCAATGAATGCACTTGAAATTCCTATTAAAAACACCCCATGGATATTAATACCTGAGACTTGACACGTCTTGTTCTCTTTGGCAGAATGTTCATTCTTGTGCCTGGCTCTGGGGAAGTTTGGATATCACTGCTGAGAATCTCAGACGCCACTTTTTCCTTAAGATCTAAATTAGGCATCTGTACACCCTAAAAGATCAGACACAGAGAACAGATTCACTGATAAGAAAACAAGAGAATCAGTACAAAAATAAATAAACCAGATAGCAATTCTTCCTTAAATTGATCTAAAGAAGGCAAACCTATCAAAATCCCAACATGCAGCTGAACACGGTGGCACACACCTGTAATCCAGGCAACCCGGGAGGCTGAGACAGGAGGATAACAAATTCAATGCTAGCCTCAGCAACTTAGCAAGTCTCAAAACTAAAGTAAAAGGGCTGGGGAATGTAGTTCAGAGGTCCAGTGCACCTGGGTTCAATCCCCAGTACAACAAAACAAACAAAAAATCCCAACATACTCTATTTCTGTGCAAACGGAAAGCTGATCCTAAAACTGATACAGAAACAAATTGTTTCAAAATTCTGAAAAAGAACCATGAGGACTTATATAATGGAATATCAAAATTCTCTAAAAGCTACAACACTCAAGACAGTATGGTGATGGTGTTAAGGTAGATATTTACAGTGGCCGCCCATCTGCAGGGCATCCATTCTAAGATCCCCAGTGAATGCCTGAACTAGAGTATAGTATCAAACCCTACGTATACTATGGTTTTTTTCCTATATATGTGTACCTGTGACAGTTTAATTTAAGTAAGCATAGTAAGAGATTAACAACAACAGAAAAGAGCAATTATAGGCAATACACTATAATTTTAAGAAGTTATGTAAATATGGTGTTTCTCACTCAAAATAGTGTATTGTATCTTTTCCATTTTTTCCATGCCTGCCCCTTTTTTCTTTCTTGGTATTGAGGATTTAAACCAGGGGGGAGCTTTACCATTTAGCTATATTCCCATCCCTTTCTATTTTTTTATTTTGAGACAGGGTCTCACTAAATTGCTTAGGGCCTTGCTAAATCACTGAGGCTAGCCTCAAATTGGTAACCCTCCTGCCTCAGCCTCCTGGGGTGCTGGGATTACAGGCATGTACTATCACACCCACCTACTTTTTGCCTCTTTACCTTTACAGCTTCTTTTTGGCTTATCTGAATGGTCAACAGTACTACTACTGCTCTTGGGGGCCATTATCAAGTAAAACGAAGGATTACTTGAACACACTGTGAAACTGTGAAACTAGATCTAATAACCAAGATGGCTACTAAGTAACTAAGGGGGGGGACAAAGTAGGAAGGCATGTTATTTCATCACCCTACTAGAAATGACATATGCTTTTAAACTTATGGTTATTTCTAGAAGTTTCCACTTAATACTTTCAGACCCAAATGACAATTAAACAGAGTAATTAGAACCACAAAAAATGAAACCACAAAGGGGGGACTATTGTACATCAATGAAACAATTCAGAACTCAGAAATAAACTCACATATTTATGGTGAACTGATTTTCAATAAAGTGCTGAGGTAAATCAATGGGAAATGAATAGTCTTTTCAGAAAAATGGTGTTGGTACAACTGAGTATTCATATACCTCTACCCAAAAATGAATTCACACCTTTACCTCACTCTATACATGGGGAAAAAAACTGAAAGAACATCACAGAACTAAAAGTAAAAGCTAAAATTATAAAACTCCTAGATGAAAAAGAAGATATATTTTTGTGACCTTGTATTAGGAAACCATTCTTAAATACGACACTAAACACAATCTTTAAAGGAAAAAAAATCATAAATTGTTTTTCAAAGAGATTACCATTACAAAAACAAAAAGATAAACCAGAGGTTAAAAAAAACTATTTGCAAATCATGTATCTGATAAAGGACTTACATCCAGAATATATAATGAATTCTTTCAAGTATAAGACAAATCACTCAATTAAAAAAAAAAACTGAACAGACCTTTTGTCAAGGTGGATATGTGAAACACTAATATGAACACGGTAAGATGTAAAACATCAGTAGTCTTTGGGAAATAAAACCACAATATGAACTATCACTATACACTAAACTATGTAAACACTAGTTTAGTGTACACTAATTTAGTGTAAACTAATGTACACTAAACTAACTAAAATGGCTATAATAAAAAAAAAATGACAATGTAAAATGCTGGCAAGGACATGAACAAACTAGAAGCCTCTCCACTATGGTGGGAATGTATAGTAGTTCAGCCACTTTGGAAAATAATTTGGCAGTTTCTTAAAAAGTTAAGCATAAACTTACTAAATAACCCAGCAATTCCACTCCTAGGTATTTACCCAAGAAAAATGGAAACACATGTCCGCACAAAGACTTGTACATGAATAGTTGTAGTATTATTCATAAAAACCATAAAATAGCAACAACTCAGCTGTCCATCAACTAGCAAATGGATAAACAAAATGTGGTATATCCATACAACAGAATAGTATTCAGTCATAACAAACACTAAGGTATTAATACATCCTATGGTATGGATGAACATTGAAAACATTAAGATAAAGAGGCCAGACACAAAATCTTATTGTATGATTCCCTCTATGTGAAATTTCTTAAGAAAAAAATAGAGCCCAAAAGTACACCAAGAGTTGCTTGGGTTTGGGGCTAGGGAACAGGAATCATTGTGGTGATTGCAACTTAAGCATATAAATTTAGTAAAGCTTAATATGCACCTACAATAGGTAAATTCTTTTTTGTTTTTTTGTGGGGTTTTTTGGTACTGGGAATTGGGTTTTTTGGTACTGGGAATTGGACCTATGGGTGCTCAACCACTAAGCCACATTCGCAGTCCTATTTATTTATGCATGCATTTAATTTTGAGACAAGGTCCTGCTAAATTGCTTGAGACATCTCTGTGTTCCAAAGCTAGCCTCAAACTTCGGATCCTCCTGCCGCAGCCTCCCGAGTCGCTGGGATTACAGGCATGCACCACCACATCTAGCACAAAAGGTGAATTCTATAGCATATGAATTATCTCTCAATAAAGCTATTGAAAAATAGATGAGCTGGGCAAGGTGGTGCATGCCTATAATCCCAGCAATTTGGGAGGCTGAGGCAGGAGGATCACAAATTAGCAAATTTCCTTTTGTCTCAAAAGAAAGAATAAAAAAGATTGGGGGTGTAGCTCAGTGGTAAAGCACCTCTGGGGTCAATCCCCAGCACCAAAATAAATAAATAAACACATGAAACAAACAGAAGGAATTTTTCAAAAAGCTTAAGGCATAAAAATTTATTTTAAATAAATAAGAAAACGACCTTCACAGCCATTATCCTTTATCTTATAAACCACCAAATATAGCCATGATTTTTCAACTAGGATATACACCTTCATTCCCACATTTTAGTGCCTGGGGAAATCTATTACACTTTGATGTTCATAAATAACCATAACTTTATAATGAATAAGGACTAAAGTTTTTAAACTGGATTTATCCACTCTACGAACAATGATGCATCTCACCATAAGGCTGACACCAGACTGGAAAAGCTCGTAAGGGTACAGAATCCTTTCATAGTGTGACTTCAAAAGAGACCCAGTTCCTTTTCCAGGCAGATAACCCAAGCGGCTACCCACTTTAGACCATTTCTTCTCCTTGGTGACCATTTCAAAACCTCCTTTGCTGGCAACAATCTGAAAAGAAGGTAAAAGTTATTTAGGGAAAGAAGGTAGATTCAAGCATTGTCAACATTTAAAAGAAAAGAGAAAATTATTTTTATTGTCTTTAAACTCTAAAATTTAATAAGCATTACTGTGCCTACTTTCAAATAAAATGTTCAAAACTATTTAATAAATTTATACTTTGCAAATATGCACTGTGAGAAAACTAAACTGACACACATATGCCATATTCTCATGGAATTAACAACATGAAATAAGAATAAAAATAGACAAGAGAATAAACATAAGTAATACAAAACAAAATGAACAAAAATCCTGAAATTAGAAAATGTACCAAGAAACTTATAGAATAACAAAAAATGTCATTGGAGATGACATTTTCTCCAAAATGTCATTTGGAGAGGACAGTTTCAAAAGAATATGTCTATAATTTTTCAAGAAGAAAAAAACATTTGGGAGTGTACTTCAGTGATGGAGCATTTGCTCAGCATGCATGATGCCCTGGCTTCAATTCTCTGCATCACAAAAAAAGAAGGGGGCAATTTTATATGGAAGACTATGAAGGAATGATGGGCAAAGATAAGACTGCAGTAGATTTACATAACATTAATAGCACATAATATATTAAGGTGGGAGGTGATGAGATGAATTGGCTAACTTAGCTAAAATGCTCACATCAGACCAGATACTTATCATGTCCATCTATCTTCCTGAAACTGAAAATGTACATTTATCACACTCTAAAATATAGGGAGTTTTCAGCTTCACTGAGAACAAAGAGGACTGTGATCCAGTATTTGAAATCAATTTCTTCTCTGTAAATATATACTTATACCTTACTACATGACAAGGTGAAAAATTAAACACAAAGTTAACATGTGGTCCACAGCAAAGGTAGAAACAACGCAGATGTCCACCAACAGATAAATGTACAAACAAAACATTATTATTATTATTAACGAATTATCATTCAATCTACAAAAAAAGGAGAGGCCAGGTATGGTGGCACACACCTGTAATCCCAGCAAATCAAGAGGCTGAAGCACAAAGATCTCAAGTTCAAAGCCAGCCTCAGCAACTCAGTGAGGTACTAAGTAACTTAGACCCTGCCTCAAAATAAAAAATAAAAAGGGATGAGAATTTGGCTAAGTGTCCCTGAATTTAATCCCTGATATCTAAATAAATAAATTAAAAGAATAAATAAAATAAAAACGAAGGTGATTCCTACAACATGGATAAAAACTGAAAACAATAGCCCAAGCCTGTAATTCCTACAACTCAGAAAGCCAAAGCAGGAGGACCACCAAGTTCAAGGCTAGCCTTGGCAACTTAACAAGACCTGTTTCAAAGTATAAAAACAGCCAGAAAAGCTGGGTGCCATGGTACACGCCTGTAATCCCAGTGACCTGGGAGACTGAGGCAGGAGAATCATAAGTTCAAAACTGCCCTAAGCAACTTAGCAAGACCCTCTCTCAAAAGAAAAACTAAGGGAAATAAAAAGGGCTGAGGATGTAGCTCTGTAGTTAAGCACCCCGGGTTCAATCCCTGGCACCAAAAAAAAAAAACCTAAGACAATGATTTCTGGAACCAGATTGTCAATGCTCAAAGTATAACTCTGTTACTACACAGTTACTTGACATTAAGTTATACAAATTAAGACTCAGCTTCCTCACTCTTATGGAAATAATCATACCTCAATGTTAAGAGTTTATAAGGTGTGAAGCAGCATGAGAAGCAGCAATCTCACAATGACGTTTAAGAAAACAAATTATTATAAAGTATAAAACAACTCAAAGTTTGTCTCTTTTTAGCTTTAAATTTCAGTTCTTAAGCATTCTCAGAAGTTAGGGAGGCTGCCGGGTGCTGGAGGCGCCATTGCAGCCGCTTGGCTTGCGAGATCTCCTGAGGAGCAGGGCCTGGGCTGCAGCAGCCGCCCGTCCGCCCCTGGTCCCTGGCACCTCAGCGGCATGGCCTGGGGGGTGACACTGAAGCAACCCACGGAGTTCGAGGCGGCGCTGCTGAGCCCCGGTTCCCTGCAGCGGCTGCACTGGCCCCTCTGCCCAGTCCCACTCTGGGCCTCAGGGCCCCCGGGCACAGAGCCGCCACCGCTTCAGACACAGACCCCACGGACGACTCTCCAGCAGCCAGCCCCGCCAGCAAGGAGCGGCGCCTTCCAACTCCGGAGCAATTTTTTCAGAACATAAAGCAAGAATATAGTCGTTATCAGAGGTAGAGACGCTTAAAAGTTGTTCTCGATCAGAGTGAGGCCAGCCTCACTCCTCAGCACTCACAGCACCTAGTTCTCCAGGTTCCTCCTGGATGAAGAAGGACCAACCCATCTTTACCCTTCGACAAGTTGGAATAATATATGAGAGGCTCTTAAAGGACTATGAAGATAAAATTTGGGGAGTATGAGCCAATCCTCAATACCAAACTAGCAGAATAGCATGAATCTTTTGTGAAATTCACACATGATCGGATTATGCAGTGATATGGGACACGACCAGCTACGTATACTGAAGCTTTCTTGCATTATCTGGGTACCAGGTTTGACCTCAAGAGATGGCTGCTGTACCCTTTTTGCAACTGGTTTGATGTCACATTTCAGCTCCTAACTTTGCATCCTGAGAACACTTAAACGTTTCTGCAGGTCCATTTTATACAACTTGAAAGATCTTAAAACTTTCTGGTTGCGACAAGCATATCTTTCTTTTCTGCTCATCCAATAAACAGCTGTGCCCTACTGTGACCGATTTTCCAAACAAAAATACCTGGAGCAGCAGTTTAGCAAAATTTGCCTTCAGTGGCACTCAACAAATGGAGTTTCCCAAGCACAGTTCTGTAAGAAGTGTGTGTGAGAATGTATGTATATGTGTGTATGTGTATTTTAAGTTATTCCTTGTATTGTGCAAATTTTTTTTGATCTTGGGGATTCTGGCAGTGAATTTGATGCACGACAATTATACTTAAAAATTACATTTGTTTGGTCTACAGAAGATCCCTAAAGTTTTGTGACCATATAAGTTGTAATCGTGGTTTGTTTTATGTGTAGATATCATTGTTAAATACAGGGACTGTTTCCAGGCACAAAATATGAGTCATAAGTTAGGATGGACATTAGATGTGATTATGAGGTTATAGCAAAAGTCTGTGGTCCTAGATCTACAAATGTGTGGTGAGAAATTAGAATAAACTGGAGACAGGCCATTGACACATGAACTCTACCTAGTCGTGTTAGAAAAAAAAATCTTTTGACTCCAAGCCTTAAAATACCCCATGGAGTCGGCACTCACCTCATTCATACAATCAACAAGCTTCCTGGACACTGAACCTCTAAAGGGAAACAGTCCCTCCTGGAGCAGAAGCATTAGGGTTTCCTCGGGAGCACAGCATAGGTGACCAAGGGACTGGGCCAGACCCCAGCAGCACTGCTACTTGGGAGGAACCACTTCACCTTTGTAGCAGTTATTACAATTCAGACTTTTTGGTCAGGTTCCCCCAAATTCTGAGGTGTCCATATTCAACTGCTTGAGCTTTGTTTTGGCAACCCCCTACCCTGAGTTGCTTATAGACTGTTCTTCACCTTGTTTCCAAGGTTGCAGAGCAGAAAGTAACCTCTGTTTTGAGGAGGTGGAGTTAAGTATACATTTATTTTTTACTGTGACTTGTTCAGGACCACATTTTACAAAATGCCTTGTTTCCTTTATTTTTGTTTCTATTAAAATTGTTTTAGTTTAAATATGAAGTTTTTTTAATTATGGTTTATTTTGAAAATTTTTTAGTTTAATTCAAATGTACACCAATACCTTCCAAAGTAAGGTAATATTCAGAGACAGTTGTTCTGATCAAATGGCTTAGAGAAATTTCTAGAATATTCACATTCGAAGATTCCTTATTAATGTCTTTGACTTAAATCTAACCAAAAACTGCAACATTATTCTTTGCACATTTTCATCATATAGTGTTAACAATCTTAGTTGCAAATAAAATAATTAAACTATTTGTTTAAAAAAAAAAAAAAGGGAAAAGAGATATCCATGAAACAAAAGGTAAGATTCTAATAAATCCTTGGACAAACAGATCTAATCTTTAAGCACAACCTACTTTTAATAAATTCTCTTCAGTATTTAAACAAGGTATACTCTGTCAGTAGTATTCCCCTTATTTCATAATTTTTATCAGAACATTATAGTTATATATAATATTAAAATTTATTTTGACATAACCATACATGCATGGAATGTAATTCCTCCATTTTAGTTGCCAGTATACGTCTTTCTCTCCCCCACCCCCTACCTTGTTCCTCTTCCTCTACTGTTCCTCTTCCTCTACTCTACTACCTTCCTTCAATTTACTTATTGGTTTTTTAATTGGTGGTTGATAGATATACATAAAGGTGAGACTGACCATGGTATATTCATATATGTAGATAGCATATTTCCATCAATATCATTCCACAGCTCCTAAGAACTTCCCTTTTAACATAAAGGATCTGGGTTTCTCAAGATGGAATTAAGCAAGATCCAAGATGGAGGACTAGAGGGAGGCTACATTCCTTGTTGCTCCATAACTCGGATTTCAAGCAGAGGAAAATCTGTATCTCTGTGAGGCAATCTTTGCTGCTCATCAATCCCCTGCTGTTTATCCCATTTGTCCACCTCAATCACCTGCAGTCTGCCAGCATATCAACAACTTTTTCAATGCAGATTGCTCACTGACTGCCGCCTATCATCCGCCATTTGCCCGTTTGCCTGCCCATCACCTGCTTTTCACCTATCCATCACCCACAGAGAGAGGTCCACCTGCTAATCATCTGCCAGCAGCCTATAGACCACCCGCAGACCACCAGAAGATGCCAGCTGCCTGCTGTTGCCTGAAGTCCAGTCTAAGTACCTGCAGGTTTGGTTACACTTGCTGCCGCCATTTTGGGACAACAGCCAGGACCTGCAGGAACCCTGGCCTGACCCATAGCGCTCAGCCTCCAGGACCCCCGGCCCAACCAACTGTACCCCACACGGACTCAGCACCCATGCCCCCATTCCCCATGTTGCAGCTCCCCATTTGCCAACACATTTGGAAGCCAGTACGGCCATCTTGGATTATCCTGGAAGTGGAAGCTGCCATCTTTAGATGGGGCAAATCCCATCCTGAGATGCCAACTAGAGACTGGAAGCTCATTGCCAGGTACCTCTCATGCCTCAGGCTACTGAAGACTGGGGGGTTTGAATAGTATAAGAATTATAGTGTCAATTTTTCTTCTTTCTCCTTTTTGAAAATTTTTGTTTTTATTTCTTTATTTTTTTGCTATTTTCCTTTTGTTTGCCTATTTCCTCAGAGTCTCTTTTTCCCTTTTGTCATGCTAGCAATGAACTTCTTTTGAATACACTTTCACTCTTCCTACAATTTAGAACTTCTGTATACTCTTCTCATATCCCATTAACAGTTACATCCTACACCCCTCCCCATCCTCTTTGTCCTCCATTAGAAACTGCAGACTTCATTGCAAATCTACTTATTATGCTGTAGATAATAAATTCATCCTCTGTTTATTATGATAATATTGTTAATGTCTTCATATGGGATATTTGGTTTAGCTGCATTATTATCTGTACTGGGTGCTGTTAAAATTGATCTCTCCCTTAAAGAATACGATTTGGAAACCTGCAAGGTCACTATAAGCCTATGGGGGAGAAACTGCAATACCCCAGATCTGCACTGACAGAGGGGAAGATGCATGACCAACACGAAAAAACAAAGGAAGAAAGTGTTCCAAACAAACCAAGATTCTATATTAATAGAATCCAATGATAGCATGGTAGAAGAAATGTCAGAAAAGGAGTTCAGAATATACATAATTAAAATGATTTGTGAAGCAAAGGATGAGATAAGAGAGCAAACGCAGGCAATGAGTGATCATTTCAATAAGCAGTTGAAAGAGCAACTGCAGGAAGCAAAAGATCATTTCAACAGAGATACAGATTCTGAAAAAGAACCAAACAGAAATCCTTGAAATGAAAGAAACAATAAACCAAATAAAAAACTCAATGGAAAGCATCACCAACAGACTAGATCACTTGGAAGACAGAACCTCAGACAATGAAGACAAAATATCAAATCTTGAAAATAAAGTTGCCCAAACAGAGAAGATGGATTGAATTAAAAAGAAAGACCCAACACTATGCTGCCTTCAAGAGATTCATCTCATAGAAAAGGAAATGCCCCGACTACAGGTGAAAGGATGGGAAAAAATCTACCATACACACGGACTCAGTAAAAAAGCAGGGGTTTCCATCCTTGTATCAGATAAAGTGGACTTCAAGCCAAAGTTAATCAGAAGAGATAAAGAAAGTCATTTCATACTGCTTAAAGGAACCATAAATCAGGAAGATATAACAATCATAAATATTTATGCCCCAAACAACAGCACATCCATGTACATCAAACAAGTCCTTCTCAATTCCAGGAATCAAATAGACCACAACACAATAATTCTGGGTGACTTTAACACACCACTGTCACCACTGGATAGATCTTTCAAACAAAAACTAAATAAAGAAACCACAGAACTCAACAACATAATCAATAACTTAGATTTAACAGACATATATAGAATATTCTATCCATCAATGGACAAATACACTTTCTTCTCAGCAGCACACGGATCCTTCTCTAAAAGAGACCATATGTGATGCCCTTAGTAAATGCAAAAAATAGAGATACTACCTTCTATTCTATCAGATCATAATGGAATAAAATTAGAAATCAATGACAAAATAAAAAACAGAAACTACTCCAACACCTGGAGACTGAATAATATGCTATTGAATGAAGCATGGATAACAGAAAACATAGGGAGGAGACAAAAAATTCTTAAAGGTAAATGAGAATGACGATACAACATATCAAAATCTCTGGGACACTATGAAAACAGTACAAAGAGGAAAATTCATTGCATGGAGCATATTCAAGAAAAGAATAAAAAGTCAACTACTAAATGACCTAACATTACATCTCAAAGCTCTCGAAAAAGAACAGAACAATAAGTAGAAGACAGGAAATAATTAAAATTAGAGCTGAAATCAATGAAACTGAAACAAAAGAAACAATTCAAAAAATTGACAAAACAAAAAGCTGGTTCTTTGAAAAAGCAAAGAAAACAGATAAACCTTTAGCCACACTAACAAAGAGAGAGAAAACTCAAACTACTAAAATTCGTGATGAAAAAGAACTATCATGACAGACACCATTGAAATACATAACAATTAGAAGCTACTTTGAAAATCTATACTCCAATAAAACAGAAAATCTCAAAGACATCAACAAATTTCTAGAGACATGATCCTCCCAAACTGAACCAGGAGGACATACACAATTTAAACAGACCAATTTCAAGCAATGAAATAGAAGAAGCCATCAAAAGCCTACCAACCAAGAAAGCCCAGGACCAGACAGATTCTCTGCTGAGTTCTACAAGGTCTTCAAAGAAGAACTTATATCTATACTCTTCAAAGTATTTCATGAAATAGAAAAGGAGGGAACCCTTCCAAACTCATTCTATGAAGCTGGTATCACTCTGACACCAAAACCAGACAAAGACACATCTAGTTAAGAAAACTTTAGACCAATATCTCTAATGAATATAGATGCAAAAATCCTTAACAAAATCACATACAAAGACATATTAAGAAGATAGTGGACCATGATCAAGTGGGGTTCATCCCAGGGGTGCAAGGTTGGTTCAACATCCGGAAATCAATAAAAGTAATTCATCTGCCGGGCACGGTGATGCACACCTGTAATCCCAGCACTTGGGAGGCTGAGGCAGGAGGATTGCGAGTTCAAAGCCAGCCTCAGCAACTTAGCGAGGCCCTAAGCAACTCAGTGAGACCCTGTCTCTAAGTAAAATACAAAATAGGGATGGGGATGTGGCTCAGTGGTGGAGTGCCCCTGGGTTCAATCCCCAGTACCAAAAAAAAAAAAAAGGTAATTCATCACATCAATAGACTTAAGATTAAGAATCGAGGGATCCAAGATGGCGGACTAGAGGAAGACTGCATTCCTACTTGCTCCGTGGATTCCTACTTGCTCGGGATTCAAACAGCAGGAATATGACTCTCAACGAGACTTTATATTCAAAGCACATATAAGGGGTCCCCAGGTGCCGCTCCAGAACCAACTCAGCCGAGCCGGGCTGGGCTCGGCACGCCGCGGGCAGCTACCATCCGGAAGCGCCAGACCCGGCAGCAGCTTCGGAGCAACCGACCTGGGTCTGCGCCAGCCAACAAGTGAGTGCGGGTCCCCAGTAGCGCTTTGGAATCACTGGCCGTGGCTCCAGCACCAGCCAGCGGCCTCCCAGGCAGAGACCGAGCATCTCAGGCTACCTGGGCATTCAGAGGCGTCCGGGAAACTCTGGGAACGCGGACTCTGGCAGGGAGATGGAACTACCCCACGCCATTTTGGCGGCTTAACTGGCGGAGAAGGCCCAATACCAGTTTCCTGGGGCCTCCAGCTGTGTCAGGGGAGCTTCAACCGGGAAACTTTGGGAACACAGTCTCTGGCTGGGAGTGGGAACTATTCTGCCCCACTTCCGCAGCTTCCCTGGCAGAGAGTGCCCATCTCGGGCTTCCCAGGCCCTCCAGCCGCACCGGGAGAGGTTGGCCCGAAGCCCCTGGAATCACTGACTCCGGTGGGGAGGTGGAACTGCTCTGAGTTTGGTGGCTTCCCTGGCAGAGGGGGTCATTTCCAGCTTCCTGGGGCCGCCAGCAGTGTCAGCAGTGTCTGGAGTGATCGGGCAGGGAGCTTTGGGCCTTTGGCAATAGCTTACAGTGTCCCCAGGAGAGAGCAACCACCTGCCACTGCCTGAACCCCCAGCAAGGAGTTCAGGTCAGCCTGGGCTCTCAAGCCCAGTGTCTCCATCACTGAGCACAGTTCTGTGACACCACCCCAACTTGATCTAGTGCCCAGGCCCACACCCAGGCCCGGAGTCTACCACCTTGCTGTATCTAATTGTCTATCAACACTAGGCTGCCTCTGCCCAGAAGCATTGATCATTCCCAACCTGGAGGCAGTGGGACAGCACCTTTCTTGGGTCACCGCTTGATCAAACACCGCTCAAGCAACAGAGGGGAAGATACACGAGCACCATGAGAAAACACGGGAAGAAAGTGTCCCAATTAAACCTAGATGATATATCAAGAGAACCCAAAGACAGCATGGTAGAAGGAATGACAGAAATGGAGTTCAGAATGTTCATAATTAAAGTGATCCGAGAAGAGAATGATGTGACGAGAGAGCAGATTCAGACTATGAATAATCAGTTAATAGAGCAATTGCAGGAAGCAAAAAATTACTTCAATAAAGAGATAGAAATTCTGAGAAAAAAACAAACAGAAATTCTTGAAGGAAACAAGGAAATGAAGGAAACAATAAACCAAGTGAAAAACTCAATAGAAAGCATAATTAACAGAATAGATCACTTGGAGGATAGAACCTCAGACAATGAAGACAAAATATTTAATCTTGAAAACAAAGTTGAACAAACAGAGAAGATGGTTAGGAATCATGAACGAACCCTCCAAGAAATATGGGACATCATGAAAAGACCAAATTTAAGAGTAATTGGGATTGAGGAAGGCGCAGAGATACAAACCAAGGGTATGAATAATCTATTCAAGGAAATATTATCAGAAAATTTCCCTAATATGGTGAATGAGATGGAAAATCAATTACAAGAAGCTTACAGGACACCAAATGCACAGAATTACAACAGATCCACACCAAGGCACATTATAATGAAAATGCCTAACATACAAAACAAAGATAGAATTTTAAAGGCGGCGAGAGAAAAGAATCAGATTACCTACAGGGGGAAACCGATACGTATATCAGCAGATTTATCAGCCCAGACCCTAAAAGCAAGAAGGGCCTGGAACAACATATTTCAAGCTCTGAAAGAAAACGGATGCCAACCAAGAATCTTGTACCCAGCAAAACTTACCTTCAGATTTGATGATGAAATAAAATCCTTCCATGATAAACAAAAGCTTAAAGAATTCACAAAGAGAAAGCCTGCCCTACAGAACATTCTCAACAAGGTATTCGAAGAGGAAGAGACGAAAAATAACAATCTCAGTCATCATGGGGAGGAACTACCCTAAAGAAAGAGTCCAT